>PYAF01005088.1:15070-39707 GCA_007407185.1 Glycine tomentella | reverse complement strand
TATTTTTAATAATTTTGAAATATTTAACTATATCCAAAAGTATTATAGAATTAAATCCATTATTTTACAATAAAATATATTTAAGTTACAATAAATATAAATATTTTGCACAAATACTAAAAAAAAAAATAGTTTAAATGATGTCCAAAAAAGACTTTATACATATCTTGATACTATCTTGATTTCAAATGACATTTTATTTGTTTTCACTAGGAGAATTTTATAATATATAAAAATGTTGTCATTAAATTATTATTCTAAAATATACTTGTATTAAAGATGTTAAATGGTCATTGTAAACATTTTTAGTATTGTTTGTTATTATTTATATATCATGTTATAATAACGGTATAGTAGTCATATAAGTGTAAATACGCAGAAAAAGAAAGAAAAATATATAAAAATAAAGAAAGCAAGAAACATATAAATAAAAAATGTAAAATAATTAAAAAGAATAAAAATAATGTAAATACCGTAAAAACAAAAAGAAAGAAATAAAAAAGGAAAGTAAAAAATATGAATAGGACAAAAAAATAAGAAATGTTAAAAGAAAACTTGGAAATGAAGCAACTCAAATATATATATATAAATTTAATATGATATAATACAATATAAAATTAATATGTAATATTTAAATATAAGTAATAAGTCCTCTATTTTAATATAAAATAAATGTAAACATATAAGCCATTAGATTAATTGTTGGGAAAAATAAAATTAAGGACTGGGATGCAAAAGAAAAGAAGTTGGAAAATTTTTAACCACAATGTGACATGTGACACTATGAATAGTAGTTGTGGGGGAAAATTTAATATATAATAATAGAATAGATAATGGATAATATATAACAGATAGTACTAGAAGTAATAGATTGATGTTAAGATTATAAGTGTTACTAGTACTCAAGTATTAAGAATTAATAAGATAAGACAATAGAACTCAAGAGAGAACAACTAAGACCCAATAAGGGACCAAGTCCACCAAACCATATGCCCACCTAAGTGTACTAAGATGAGAGAGAGAGAGAGAGAGAGAGAGAGAGAGAGATGGATTTTTACATATTCTTTGTGAATGACCTTAAGTTTAAAGAGGAGTAAAGTTGGGCATTGAATTGGATGAGCCCAACTAGTTTTATAATGAGTCTCCTTAGGTTTTAGTTAGAAACTTAATACTCACTCTAGCATTGTTGGGAGAAAGGAGGTGTGCTTTCAGAGTCACAAGCGCAAGAGTGAGAAAAGTGAGAAATACATTAGTGCCACTGATGCTTAGCTTTTGGAAGTCATAGTTTCAAGGTAAGAGGAAGTGGGTTCTCCCGTACTTCTATGAACTTTTTGTACAGGGTAGTGAGGTTTCTCCCAAACCATTTGGCTTTTCATTAAATTCTTGGACGAGTTATGAACACCCCAAAACTCTTATATCACTACAAGAAAATCATGGATTAGCAAAAGAAAATTCCCCCTTAAAACCATATTGCTAATTGGCGACGAACAAAAATCCCTTATTGTTCCCTCGCCAATTCCCTTGCCATTTTTGTCGCTAATCTACTGCACTTAGCCCTTGCTATTGCCTGGCAAAGGAAGTGTCCTTTGTCTTTCGCTATTTCTTCATTAATGCCTCACAAATCTCTCACAAGATATCTCTCGTTACTTATGTAGTCACAAATTATTGTTGAATTAATTCCTCATTATTTCGTTGTTGATTGCTCATAAAATCTCCTTGTTAATCCCTCGTCTCACCCTTGCAACAATCCTTTGCCATCACCTCGCTAATCGTCACAAACGACCATCGTTAATCCCTTACTATCCCCTTGCAATATATCTATTGCATTTCCTCACTAATCCCTCACTAACTCCTCGCAATATATCTATTGCAATTTCCTCGTTAATTCATCATCAATCTCTCACAATATATCTATTGGGAGACACCTCTAATCCCTCGCCAATGTGTTTTAGGATTCAAATGGGTAATTTCTAATTTTCCTATTTTATTAGTCGAATTTTCTTGACAATTTTAATTCAATAATTATTACTATTTGAATATATAAAAATATAATATGCAATTTTCCAGTAATTATCAAAGTTTTGCCTTTGATAATTTATAGTGTGCTAATTACAGTTCTTCCTTCTTTCCACTTTATTTGTCTTAGGTATGGTTTGATTGTGAGGATGGAATGTGAGGGAAAGAAAGTGAATAGATGAGGGGAAAAAAGAAGAGATATAGATAAGAAATATAATGGAAATGGTGATTTGGTTGAAGAGAAATAGAGTGAAAAAAAAGAAGAGAAATATTTGAATTAAAGTGATTTAATAAATAAAAAAAATAAAAAAGAGGTTAATTTTAAATAAAAATACATTTTATTATTTACTTTGATTTTATAATAATATTTATTATTATAATATTAATATATTAGAAAACATGAGAAGGAGGCTGGTGATGACACGCCCCAGCACAAAAAGGGACATAAAATATCAATTTTTGCAAAATTCTTCACCAACCTTCTCATTTGAAAAATAATTCATAGGACCCACCAGGTTTTATGGAAAAATTGTTCTTTTCTGCGCATCCAAACAGCGGGCGTTTCCTAAAATGGCCCCTCCTCCTCATCCCTTCTCTCCTCTTCCGCGGTACCAAACGAGCGCCTCAGGGCATTGTTCTACCTTATTCGTCGAAAAACACATGATATAAAACTAAGGGCTCCCTCCAGAGTGAACCAGCCACCCATCAGGTGTGATCTTGTGAGTGCTAGATATTAAATTGCATGTTTATCATATGCTAAGCGAAGTTCGTTATGATTTGATCCTGTGTTATACACGAGATGTGTTTGTTGAGTGTTGAAAAAAAAATGGCCACAGGATTATTTACCTTAATGGTAGCGGTTTAGCAAAAAATCATCACAAAATTGTCTTAATTGTGACAATTTAAACACATCAAGAAAAAAGCTTTAACATTTTGTAATTGGAAGACAATTTGCGGGGAAAAAAAATCAGTAATAAAACACAAGATTGTCTAACTTTAGAAACAAAAAGTACAATTAAACGCAAACAAAATTTAATAAATTAATATTCCGACCAAGAAACACGAAACGTCAAATACTATGTGGTATTATCTCAAGACGAATAAATTCTCCCGACTTATACTACCAGTTAAGCCTCACATGACCAAACATGAGAGCAATGAAATATTTTCAATTTGATGGAATCTAAACCACAATTCTATTCTATTATAAATAAATGGCACACCATATATGAAGCAAAAAGAAAAAGATTAAAAAAAAAAAACAGAATGATGAGAAATTTAGCTGCACTGCACAAAACTGTACCAGTTATCTCACTTCCATCTCAAAGACTGCCTAATGCCTGTATAAATGAGTCCTAAAGACCTCCCAATCAAGCTAACTAAAAAGAATGAGATTGCATCGCTCACTTTATCAATAACTGCTCTAATTAGAGGCATGGTGATGTCAGACAACTCAAGGAAAAGGCTGAAGTAATATCGCCTGCAACACATAAATTAACAGCAATTACATTCATTGGATTTAAATTTCTCCAAAATGAGTTTGATTCTATAGTGAGCAAGGGTGCGAGAGTGTACCTTGATTTGATTTTAAGTATCATGACATAACCCGCTAAAACTTAATAGTAAAAATATACCCCGAATTACTCAAATTAAAAGAGCTTTGTTTAATTTATAACAGCAAGATATATACAGGCTAGCTCGGTCCATTTTGGTCTGCATTTAAATGGACCAGAGCAGACTGATCCGCTTATTAAATGAACAATATTTTTGCACGGTTTGCATCCAACCAACTTGGCCCACATTTTGCAAAGTTGTAAAAGAAAAAGTAAAAAATGATTGAAAAACTTGAAAAATTGAAAAAAAAAAAATGATAAAAACTAAAAAGTGTCAAACATAATATTAACAAAAAAATAAACAAAAACAAAAATATGCATGTATTAATGAAATAATAAAAGATAAAATACTCTATAAGGTGACAATAAGGATATTATATTATCATTCGATCACAAATTGACATATGATAAGCTTGTTGAATTTTATATTAATTATCTTTAAGGTCATACTATGATTTCTTATTAGTTGACTAGAGAATTTTTTACACAAACAGTGCACAAAAATTAATCTTAATAAATTCTAAAAGAAAACTGCATCTGCATCACTCAAACATCAAGTAAAAAAAAACTTTACATCTCTAATATCTTATATCAAGAAATTATAAATATTCAAATATTAAGAAAGAGGTCAACATGTACTAATTAAGTGCAGACTATGCTCATCTTAGTTTCTACCTTCATCAAATTTAGACCCATTTACCAACTGCATTTCAATGTAGTACCTACAATCAACTGCCATTCAAATCCAATAGTTAACAGCTTGTCTCACATGAGCTGATGTTGTCTCAATTTTAACATTGCAAATATGGGTTGCACTTTCAGCCATCAATTTAAAAATTGGACTAGACTGGCAATTCAACTAGTCTAACCAAATCTGGTGATTGGTCGGTTAACTAAAAAAAATTACTCTTCTCAAAACCGGTCAAATTCGTCTAAAAACGGTGAAAACCACTACAAACAGTCCAAAACCAGTGTAATTTGCCTCTTCAGTTGACAAAAGCTAAAATATGTCATTTGCTAAGCATTTAGAAGTGTAATTTGAACCCATATTTGCCAAGTTAAACCAACATATTATCAAATGTTCAGCTAAGCATGTACCAAGACAATCTAATTTAAACAGTTGGCAATAAGGACTACATTATGAACACACGGGAAAATGAGGAACTGAGTGGAAAAAATTGGACAAGCAGTGACTAAATGAAAATAACAAGAAATGTAGTGAAAAGAGTTATTTAAACATCAATAGAAGGGATGAAGAGAAAACATACCATCCTGTCAGGGCTCTTAATTCCTTGGTCCGCTTTACAGGCATTGAGAAATGGCTAATGTCAATGCAATGTAATTCAGGTGACATTGCTTTTGAATTTTGCTGGGTAAGCCTCTTCCACCAATTTTGCTCTTCGGTCTGAATACTGTCTGTTACATCAACAGGTTGGCTCTCAAGAATACACAGGTCAAAGCGATCCTCATACATTGACACAACTGTATCCATGTTGTGGTACAACCACTGGTTCAAAGCCACCTGATAACAAGAATATCACTGAAAGTCTCACAATCCATTTGACTCTCCATTAAATAATAAATATATGCCAGATTAAGGTAAATCTCACAATCCATTTGACTCTCCACTTTATTGGGGTGCCAAAAAAGAGTTTGATGATAAATGAAGCACAGGAAGCTAGTTAACATATATCATTAGACCAGACATTAACTTGTTAAAACTTAAAAGTATGGGATACAATACATATTTTGTGTCTATAGAGAATTCTTTTAATAAAACTGTAATTATTTGCATATGTATGATCTACGCACATAATGTATAGCATGTAATAAAATTCAGGCTACAAAATTCATTTTTACAAAGATGTATATTTTGATTGGTAGGATAAGGATAAAACAAATTTGCTCATGTGCAGTTAACCATGACTGAATGAGCAAATATAAATTGTCCATATTATTACCTGTTCTCTCCCCATACTATAGAATATCAGGGAAACAAAAGCTAAGGGAATATAAAAAGAGAACAAGGACAATTCCAGTTCAGTTGATTTTAAGAAAAGATTTTTGTTTTAGCTCCAAACCACATGAATGGAAAATTTTATTATAAATTACCTTTTATGGAGTAAAAAAAAAAACTGAGGAACCACAGTAGAAACATATCACAGAAAAGAATCCATATTCAGCTGTTACAACTCACTGTGGTCAATGACCAATATGGGCAAACAACAGAAACAAGATCTACAAGTTTGAAATTTGAAAACTATACTATTACAGTACCTCGTTACGTAGCTTTTGGAGCTCTCTGGTGGATAAAGCACATAATGACATATCCAAGCTATTGGTTTTACTTGACACATCACTGTCAACTGAAATAAACTCCAGATATACACTTGCAACCCCATCTGCTAGAGAAATCACTAAATCTTCTAAAATGGAAATCCCATGCACAGCAAATATAAGCGAATCATAATAGCAATCCTCCCTGATAATAGATGGATGACTGGTGAGTCTCTTAAATCAAAAAATTACTTTTAAGAAAGGGAGTAAACATTCAAATTGGTCCTTCAAAGTTACACATGACCATATTCCAAATTAGTCCCTCCCTCTAAGTTACAAAACAGTCACCATATTTGCCTTTTGTGTCACCATTTTACCCCACTTAAAGACAAATCTGGTTATGTTTTAAATCTGAGGGACTAGTTTGGATTATAAATCTTTGAAAGACTCATGAGGTGATGCACATGTAACTTAGGAGGACCAACTTCACGGTTCGCTCTACAACAAATGAATTTTAAAGTTATGGTGGATTATAAGAAAAATGTGCCATGGTCGTGGACTCAAAATATGCTAAAAGCAAACAAGGTTAAATAGTCTAATATGGAAACTAATCATTAATCCAAAACAGATTGCCTATGTAGACAAAGCCAAATTTGTAAGTCTATGATTTAGAAGTCATGCAGTGGGCCATACATCAGATATTCCATAGGACAAGCATCATTTTCGCCTCAACATGTTTCAGCAGATGGAAAGAGGACATGAAATTAAAATCTTTCTCTATTGGGGTTATAAACCCATGGTATAAATGAAACTAAAGAAAAGATCAAACTAATGACAATATCAACAGAGGCACTCATGCTAACAGGACAGGTCCGCTTGTAAGAAAACTAACCTGCAATTTTTCGGCCCATTGACAACTCACCTAAACTAGAATTCATGTTACTTAGTTGAAGAGCATTGAACCATTGAACAGATACATAAGAAAAGACATGTTGATTAGAATTTATAATTTAAAGATTATGAAAAAGTAACTAAATGCCAAGGGACAATCAAGATGAGTATCAAACATTCATACTCAAATGATTTGGAGCATCCCTGCTTCATTGCATAAACTGAAATTACATTAAAAATGGAATGCCGAAGAAACTCAAAAAAGTGAAAAAGAATATCACAATGAATAAAGAAACAAAAAATAGATAATGCTGATTTTACCTGAGAGAACCAAAAGTAAGATACCAAAGTAATTCTGCATACAAATCTTTCTTGCCAGACCTTGTAATGCTCTGTACAATAGTGATATCTCCTTTCACTTTTTCAAGTATCATAGAAGCAAGTTCCTGACAATAATGTCAAAGTAAAGTTTCACTGTTAGATAGAAGTAAAATTTATATTTTACTTTCAATAAATACCTTGTCACAATACCCTTAAAAAATCCCAAATATAAATAAATACCTTGTCGGCATTTCCCTTTAGAAGGAAAAATTCTTTTTCCAGCCACGTAGTACAGGTAGAGTGACAAGATCTCTGAATAATGTCAGAAATCATTCCAAATAGATCATCCATACCAGCAGCTCTGGAAATGCTTGAGAAACTATTAACCTGAAAAACAACATCTGAAACAACTGAGAATAATACTAATTGTAAAAATAGTATCCATCTACTTAATCACATAGGCATGCATTTTGTTTTTGTTCAGAAACAAACTATAAGGGGGGAAATTAGCAATAAACTAAACAGTATAGAGAATCAAACTTCAGGAATTGCAAGATAACATATTAATATTCAAGTTTTGTAGGTAAGTTAAAATTGCCAATCCGTCTATGTATTAGAATGAAGCAAAAGATGTACTAAATGAGTTGCTTCGATATTAGTAAAAATAGTTATATAGCATTCTTTAAGATTTCAAACAATAACAGCCTTATCCCACTAGGTAAGGTCGGTTACATAGATCAGGCGATGCCATTCTTTAAGATTTCATTCAAATAAATTTGTATAGAAGAAATATATCTCCCACTTTATTAATCTTATGCAGACTGTTGAACACTTGCTCAATAAGAAAAGTAGGATAGCTGAGATATATTTAGCCAGAAAACACATTTCAAAAATTCATAGAACAGATACAATGTGTGTTCCAATTTGTCAAAATTCAGGATAATACCAAAATTACATAAATTATGCATATGTCAGTATTGAAGAAAATAAAGATAATTCCTGCCTCTTCAACATGCTGAAAAGCAACCCAAAGCAGCCTTAACTTTGGGACTTCTGGCAACAGCACTTAAACTCAAGGGTCTCTATTCCAATTTGTCAACATTCTAGATTCTAGACTATTTTCAAAATAATTTAATATATGCATATGACAATATTGAAGAAAATGAAGAGAATTCCTGCCTCTTCCTCAACTTGCTGAAAAACAGCCCAAAGCAACCTTAACTTTGGACCCCGGGCAACAGCACTTAAACTCAAAGGTCTCTTTGCAGATTGAACGATGATGTCTCCAGAATAATCCTTTTTCTCTAAAGCATTTAGAGAATTTAAAAGTTTTTCTCTCACCACGTTCAATACATACTTTGACTCAAAACCAGAATTTTGCTTCGGGGAACTGCAAAAGAGACAAAAGTTCTCAAGTAGTTACAGAAATAAACTTTAGTCCTTTCTCAAAATACCAAACAAAATATTCATCCATTTAAAATGATAAAAAAAAACAATTCAACCTTGACATATTGATGTGCTTACCCTTACCTACCAGAAATGTCTGAGCTTTCAGGAAATACATTTTTATCAGAATTAGTCTTTTGATAACTAGCATAAGATTTCTCAACAGGAATTACACCAGCCATATAAGTGAGAAATATACTGCCCATCAAAAGCATCTGGTCAACAACTGGAACCAAATCAGAGGCTGTTGCACCTTTAAAGTCAACCAAAGCCCCTAAATCAATGCACTTTAATGGAAATTCCTGAAGACGAGGAGTGAATTTCAAGTGTGTGGCCCCAAATACACTCAGCTCAAATGTCTTCCATGTAGAAAAGTGAACAAATTTACATCCACTTCTGGAATACTTTCTGAACAAAAAATAAATATTGACAGGTCAGACTGCCAAATTCATGATAGCAAGCATGAAAAGCAACAAGGATCACTGCTTATTGAATTATTGGGAAACTGATACCCCCAACCAATCAACATTACATATAACTAAAACAGCATGAACTAGCAGAACCATCAAGGTGCTATGTATATAGAATCTTATTAAAGGCAACAAACCATGCAAAGAAATGAAATCCTTGTTTCTATGAAAAGAACTATGATTTTCTATCCATACTAATAAAGAAGAGAAATTCCAATTTTCGGAATTCATTTTTAAATGAATAAAAATGTGCTAGTCAAGAGTTACCAACAAATAACAAAGGGTAATTTCACAAAACTAAAACCCATGACACGTTAGTTTCAACTGAAATCAACCAATGAAGTTTTATTAACTTTTATTGTCTGACAAAGAAACATTTAGCTTATTTTTTCCTATTTTTTCCATTAACTTACGTTGTTTTATCGATGATAATCGATACATATTCTCGTAAACTTAAAAATGTTGAACTCTCTTTTGCATGTGCCTCTTCTAGTTTAACATGTCTAACAAAACTCCCATAGTCTATTATCCACACAAGTCCACTCCACATACAACAAGTTGCAAAATTTAGGTATTTTATTCTATATCAGAAATTTTACCGACCCCAATTAGCTTGGGTTAGTGTTGTTGATGTTGATGTTGATCAGAAATTTGAGATGAGATGCAAGTTATTCCAAGTTGATGAGGCCAAACATTGTAGATCATAGAATAGAATAGAATAGAAAAGAATAGAATAGGACTTCTATAGAAATACCCCATTGGATTGATTAAAATGATAAAAGATACAACAAGACTAAGACTGTATAGATGCTCTCTTTATAGAGCTTATAAGAATTAACAACTATTTTTATGAGAGGAATGAAACCTTTGAACAGACTTGAGACTTGTAATCTGACCCGAGAAGCCCCTCTCTCTAACAGGCCTTCTCTGTGCATTCAGCTTAACACAGAATGCAGAAGCCACACATTCTGCCATTGATAAAAACGTTCTTGCTCCACAATCAACACATTGTGCCACTGCTACTCGCGTATTTGATCAACCTGCACCCAAAAAACAAAATATAAACATAAACACACCAAACATCAAAATGTGTGGGGAAAAAAAACTAAAAACAACCTTAAGCTCAAGAAAAATTCGATATGATTTAAATAGTAAAGTAGGGTAAATTACCCACTTGTAGGCACACTAGTACATTTAACAGTAAGAAAGACACAAAAGGACACATTCACATTCTTAGCATTGTGCAAGGTCTCCTAAAGTAGAATGGAACAATAACAACCACTAATTGTAACCAAAATGGACAAAAACAAAACACTTATTCGGAGGAAAAAAAATTAGGTTCGTACCGGTCAGAGTTGGAAAAGAAAAGGGGAATTTAAAAGGAGAGTGAAGGAATGTGAAGTGAGAGAGCAAAGAGTGAATACAATGTGGTCAAAGTCTGGCGGGCAAAGGAAGGAAGCCGGTTGGTTTGCAAAATTGATGAGATGAGAATTGGATTGGATATGTGCGTACCTGATTCGTTTCTTCGTAGCGTCAGTGCACTGTTTTCAGAGTACAGTGAAATACTAGTAGTAGTTGGTAACTAACGGCCGGATTAGTTTAAACCTTCCGAAACGTAACTGTGAGATGCCGATTTGTTTCCATGGTTTGTAACTTGTAAGAACCACAATCCGCATAGTGTTTTTTTTTTTTTTTTTTTTTTTTTTTTTTTAAGAGAATGACGGTAACAAATTTGTTTCTAAAAAATAAAAAATTAAATTTTAGTTTGTAGAGGTGAAAAAGTGTAATAAATTTATCTCATCATCGTTAACTTTCTTATGTTAGTATTAATACATAGGGATATAAAAATATCTCAAAAATATGGTTGAGTGCGTTGGCCTAATATGCCTGAAAGTTTTGAATGTACGAATTCATTAGTAAATATTTTTTTTACAGCACCCATTATTCTTTGGAGATCAAAATTAGAGTTTTCCTTTCTCACATGCAAAAGAAAGAAACACCTAACCATGGTCATCCTAGAAGCTAAAGCTCATTCCAAATCCCTTTAATTTAACCTCTTTTGCTACTTTTGAATTGGTTTCACTTTCTAAGTAATCCCAAACAGCTAACCATGGCCATCCTAGAAGCTAAAGCTCGTTCCAAATCCCTTCAATTTAATCTCTGTTTCCGCTTTTGAATTTGTTTCACTTTCTAAGCAATCCTAAACAATTAACCATGGCCATCCTAGAAGCTAAAGCTTGTTCCAAATCCCTTCAATAATTTAATCTCTTTTGCCACTTTTGAATTCGTTTCGCTTTCTAAGCAATCCTAAAAAGTGTAGATCAAATAATTTTTTTTTCCTTTCACAATCAGTTGCATTGAAAAGTATAAGTATGACATTACAAACACACTAGTAGTTGAGTAGCTTTCACATTGAATTAAATGTTAGCCATGATCAACGGGAAGGTGCATAACAAGAGATAAGACCCTTTCTAAACAAATTTGAATATTGAGCTTGTAGAGGACGATGGTTGGGTTGTCTTTGAGGGGGATGGCGACGAGTTTCGCAATGTCGTTGACGAGTACAAGGTTGGCGAGGTAGTTGTGAGAGTAGTTGAGAAGGGAGTTGAGGGTAGTGTGGATGGAGGTGGAGATGAAGCCAAAGACGACATCGTCTTCAAAGGGGTAGATTCGGAATTTTAGGTAGGGGAAGAAGGTGGAGAAGGTGCAGTTGAGGAGGGTAGAGGAGGCTTGGGAGGTAGCTATGACGAAGTGAAAGATGATGTTTTCGGGGCAGGAGAAGTGTTGGAGGACGAAGAGGATGACGACCATGAAAGGAGGCTTGCTGTCAAAGGAGAAGGTTGCTCTCAAAAGATTAAAAACAAAATTCTTTAGTGACAAATTAGTCCATTCAAAACTTAACGATATATTAGTCAAACACATTCAACAGTGACGTGACGAATATTTTGTGATATTTTCATCCTTATGTGCCACATAAGCATATCCATTAACGTTAACAGAGGAAACTTAACAAAGTGATGGATTTGTCACACTTTTTCACTTTCAAAGACTAAATTTAATTTTTCATCTTTCAAGAATGAATTTGTCATCGCCCTATATGTTCAAGGACGAAAATGGTTATTTACCCTTTTTTAATAAGTATTTTTTTAGAGTAAATACTCATTTTAGTCCCAAAAAAGTGAGGCACTAATAGATTGATTTCTGAAAGATGAAAAAATTGAATTTAGTATTTGGCCGTGCAAAAATGCGGCGACAGATTGATCTGTAGACAAAATGGTCTTTGAACTTTGTAACTTTATGTCAAATTGATCGTCAAAAATACAATTTATTATCAAATTAATACAACTTAATGACAAAAACAGTCTCAAAAACTTAATGGTAGAACCAATTTGTCACACTTTTATTACATTCAAAGACTAAATTTAATTTTTCATCTTTTAGGGACCAATTTGTCATAGCATCATACTTTTAGAGACCAAAGTGGATATTTATCCATTTTTTTATTTTTAGGTTTAGTACATGAGTGTATCCTGAATTTTTAATTAGCTATTTAAATAGGGAGGAGTGGGGGTTTAGCCATGTTTTGGAATAATAATGTTAATTTCCAGATCATGAGCTATTCTCTAAATTTTATCAATGTAATGGTTGCTAGTGATGATAATAAAACTTTGTGTCTTACTGGTTTTATGGTTTTCCTTAAAGTACTCCTGGAATATGCTTAGAAATCTATCTTCTTTATCTACATTGCCTTGGTGTGTTATTGGTACTTTGAACAATATTCTTTCGCCTAATGACAAATGTGGGAGAGTCGATCATCCTTCCTTGTGAATAAGTGGCTTCAAGAAAGCGGTGTTGGATTGTTGTCTTGTTGATATTCCTCTGGAGAGGTACCCTTTTACTTGGTCTCATAGTAAAGGTACTCCTATTGCTTTGGAAGACTGGTTAGACCGTGCCTTGGCCACTAAGGATTGGCTAGACTTGTATCCTGATGTGGAGCTAAAGAATACTCTAGCTTCCATGTCAAATCATAGTCCCATCATCTTATACATTGATGCTTAAAGGTGTGTGGAGGAGACAAAAATTATAATACCCAGCTCTGGCGCGGTCAACACTAGGTGCCGTGCGGTTAGCACCAGAGCCCTTCATGAGAAAATCATGTTGGAGGTGCGGCGCGGGTAGCGCCAGGGTTCGCGCTGGTAGCGCCATTGTTTCTGGATTCCGGCGCTGATGCCGCGGAAGTGGCGCTGAGGGCGCCACTGCTTCTGGAGTTTGGCGCCAAAAGCGCCGGGGTGGTGCGGATGGCGCCAAGGTTTCTGCTTTGCCGCGCTGATGGCGCGAGGTTGGCGCCACATACACCGTCATATTGGCGCGGTTAGCGCCAGAGGTGGCGCGATCAGTGCCAGACCTCTAGCAGGCACCCTATATAAAGGGATTTCGCGATTTTGGAGAGAAAATCCACTGTTTCTCTTCTTCCTCTGACCCAGGCCGTCATGGATGAGCTTGGGAGCTTCATAACTTCATCACACCTCACCTGAACACCTCCTAATCACCAATAAACATGATTAGAGCCTTGAGTGGGCCAAATTCCATTCAAAGATTGAGAGGAAACCCATTTCCTGAGAAAACCTCAGAAAAGCTGAGTTCAGAGAGGAAAGGAGGCAACCCACGAATGCTATGACTGGGAGAGACAGTCATTGGGCCTTCCTCGACGATTTTGAGAGGACAAGACATGAAGATGGCAGCAGTATGGACACCATTTGAGGATTGGTGATAAAGCATGGTCATACCAGGTAAGTTCAATGTTTCTTGGAGTGAATTCCCTGCTTGGGGTCACTATTTATTGATTTATATGTACTGTGGTGAATATGCTCACTAGGTTAGTGTTCTGATTTCTGATTTCTGATATCATTATATGATGGTTGATGATGATCCTAGCATTGTGATGGTGTTAGGTATGATATTGTCTGGTTTTATAGGTGTATAAGACATGTATATAAGAACTAGTGTAGTCAAACACTAGGATAGAGGATGAGCTGTTTTGGGTATGAGAGAAGTACCCGTGGTATGCTAGTGATGTATGAACACTGTATTAGTGCTTGGTGCCTGATGCCAAGCTGACACTGTAATAGTGTTACGCTTAGTATTGATGATAGTCTTGTATGACATGCCATATATGTTTATGTTGTGTGTTGATGATTATGATAGTGAAACACCATGATGGTGTTATGATATGTATTGAGGTAATACCATTATGGCATGTTGGTCTTGATGTTAGATTGACACTGTGAGAGTGTCATGTTTTATATTGTTTATGAGTATTAGGTGTGCATTCTCTGGCCAGAGAATAGTGGACTATGGACCCCTTGGGAATGTGCCCTTAAATGGATGATCTTCCCTCAGATAATCCATAGGCGTCCATGTAAACCCTGGGTAGATGTGCCCTTAAGTGGATGATCCTATTCAGGTATTGGGCGGCAAGTCCTGAATAGATGTGCCCTTCAATGGATGATCCTATTCAGGCATAGATAGAGCAAGTCTTGAGTTGAGAGATTCCTCAGGCAATGTTGTGAAAGTCCTGAGTTGAGAGATTCCTCAGGCAATGTTTGTGAAAGTCCTGAGTTGAGAGATTCCTCAGGCAATGTGTGACAAAGCCCTGAGTGAGTGGAGAACCCTTAGATGGATGATCCTCCTCAGGTATTGATTAGAGTACAGTGAGATTCTGGGGATTTGTATATGTTAGATGATTATCCCCAGGCATTGGATTAGATTACAGAGAGCCTATTCCCTGAATGGGTTTTACTCTGGTATATATGAGATTAGAAAGCCGAGATGACTGGTAGTTATGATATGAAAAGAGGATTAAGCTTTTGGAGCTTGAGAGAGTCTAATACTAGACAGATGATCTCTCAGTGCAGATGTTGAGGGCACAGGCCTTGTTAGGCGTGCATAACATGCAGTATGAGAGAGATGTGACGAGAGAAATAAGATGGATGTGGATAAGCCAAATTATGATTTTAGATGTTTGATAGTGAACCAGGGAGAGGAAAGACCTCCAAGAATCCCTGGCTTACTGAGATTTTTATCTCACCCCTTGTGGGACTTATGTTGCAGGGATAGCTGATATCGGTAGTGATGGACTCCATGGTGAGACGCACACCAGAGCCGAGCATTAGGAGCGCGTTGGCCGGAGTCTGAGAGATTTGAGACTCCATATGGTGTATGTATATCGAGGTAGTTTTGTCTCCTGTTATATCTGCATAGATACGGTTGATATCTGCCTGGATTTTGTTGTTTTGTTTGGTCTTGATTATCTGGATCAATAAGGCTAGATGTAGAGATGTTTGAATTTGTTTATGCTGATATTAGTGTACCGTACATAATGTATCAAGAAATGCGATCTATGCATGCTTCCGCAGTTTTATTAGATTTACTATATTATTTTATGCTATTCTGATATTATAATAATGTTAATACACCGGGTGCACACGTGGTGTTACAAAAATTGGGGTTTAAGAATTCTTGGCTTTTTGAAGAGGATGGGGAGGAGAGAGTGTAAGGTAGTTGGGATGATTCTTGTGATGTGGAGTTTACTAGAAAGATTAAAGGTTGTTAGGAGAAGTTGGAGGCCTAGGGAAGGAGGATACGTAGTAGATTTAGAGTTGAGATAAGAAGAAGTAAACAAAAACTAGAAGATTTGAGGGGAAGGGTGGATGAGGAGGGAGTAATGGAATACAACAATGAGAAGGAGGTACTTACTAGATTGTTAGTACAGGAAGAGACATTTTGGAAGCAGAGATCAAAGGGGCATTGGCTTTGGGTGGAGATATGAACACCAAATTTTTTCACTCATCTACTTCAAGTAAAAAGAAAGTGAAGGAGATTAATGCCTCGAGGATGAGGAGGGGAGGAATGTAGAGACACAGTAGGATATTTATAATCTAACATTTAATTATTTTGCAGGGTTATTTACTGGAAATGGAGAAGATTATGGAGTAGTCACTGACAAAGTGAATACCAAAATTTTAGATAAAGACAATCTCTGATTAATGAGACCTTTTTCCATAGAGGAGTTCAAGGAGGGTTATTTTTCAAATGATGCCAGATAAAACTCCTGGGGCCATATGGATTTAATCCAGGTTTCTATCATCATTTTTGGGATGTTTGTGGGGAGGATTTTTTGGGCCGTGTTGTATGTAACACCTTGTGCAAATTAAACCAAACTAAGAGAGATCTAAAGGTTGTACAGGTATGTGATTGCACAATTGATGATGACTTAAAGGAATTAATTGGTACTATCTATACCAACAAGATGGATCTACTTTTCGATAGCCTATCACTTAAGAACTGCACAGTTAAGCATGTTTGGCTTGGAGAAATTATGGAATGGTGACTTTCTAGGAAGTTTCCCAAAAAGTGTGTCAGTAAGGATAAAACATGTTGAAAAGTCTCGTATTGGTTTATGGGGACAACCATTGATCCTGGAAGCAGCCGAAGCAAATTGTGGAGGTCTCTAAAAGGTGTACCAATGAAAATTTCTAACTATAAAGGGTTCTGATCAACAAGGATGTTGAATGAAGTACCACCGTGTGAGTCATTGAGATTTCAATAATCAAGGGCAATACCAATTAAAATGTGTTATAATTACTTTATTTGAAAATGGATTGAGTTAAATAATTATTGATAAAAAAGATTAGGTAGTTGATATAAGAATTACTAAGATTATTTAATAATTATAAAAAAAACTTCATATATTGATCAAAAGGATTAAAGATTAATATTGTGAAGATAATTATTATAGTAAAATATAATATTTTATATCTAGTTTGGATAAAATATTTATTATTTTTTAATTGGCCATCCTTTACGATTTAAATCTTATTGTTTTATGTTAATATATCTTGAAAAAATAAAATATTAGATAATATAATGTTAATAATAAGATAATTCTAGATAATAGAATATAAAAAGATAAAGAAAAATTTTATTAGCCAAATCTTTTGAGAATATATCTCATGTGACCCAATCTTAAATCATATATTCTTGTACTTATATAAGGATAGACAATTTTATTCTCCTAGAATTTTATAGACGGTCTCTTTTAGAAAATAAAAAATTAGTAGAGCATGTAGGATTGAGAAGAAGGAAGGAACAAAGAGAATATTGTTGACACAATAAATAGAGAAGAGGAAAAATAAACCAAGAATGTCAATTACTATGCTTCAAGAGGTGAGTAAAACGACTTTTTTTTTCTAAACTTTCATGATATAGAGTTTTGGAAACACGTCTTATTGAGTTTACAGGTCATAAATTGATACATTGATCCTTGTGAGAATTAATCCCTGTGATGATTGCAAAATTTAAGTTCTATAATAATCTTCCGTGAAATTATTTAAGTGTATGATATAATCATACAAACATGTAGCTTTTACTATGCATGAAGTTTAATTTAATTTTACAAAAAAAAGTCTTGCAATGTACAAATCTTCATTGTCTGTATATTAAATCTTAAAATTTATTTGAAAATTCAAGAATTAGCATGCTTGGATTTTGTATTTAGCTATCATATATATTAACTAAAATATATTTTGATAAGTGTGTGTTTTATTTCATAGTTAATTATTAATTGACTTATATGATGCTATAATTTGGGGTATGAGTTTATGAATTATTATCATGTATAAAATTAGAGTATTTATTTGATAGTTATCTAGAATGATGTTTTGTAGTTATGTGTGAATTGGTCATCATCTTTTGGAAAGTGATGACAATGTGTGTTTATTTTATTATGAGAATTAGATATGATAGATACCTCTATCTGGAATGGGATTAGATATTAGATACCTCCACTTGGGATGGGAAAACGATTTGAGATACCTTCATCCGGGATAGGGAATAGATACTGGATGCCTCCATCTATAATGGGAAAGGCAATGGGTCACCGTTGCATGAATATGAGTTCATAGACCCTTTGAAGAATCTAATATTCACACCTGTTCTAGGAACCAAAGAGTTTACTTTGATGATTTTGGAAACAGCTAAGTTATGTATGTGATAATTGTTTGTTCAAGAATTGAATGCAGTGAAGTCTTGGTGTTTATTTGCTAGAGTGTTCTTTCTTTTTGCGAATAATTTATTGTTGTTTTATAAGTATGTATACATTATTTTTAATTTAATTTTGCAGATATCATGGTTGGATTTTTATGGTTAACTCGTCAACTGAGAACAATATTATTTGTGAACTCTTTTAGAACTTGTTTTACTCACTAGGATTGTTATCTCATTAAAAGTGTTGTTTTCAGGGTTCGAGGAAGAAGCATTTGAGACATAGGAGAATTAAAGACTTAGTTCATTATTAGTAAATTTTGTTTTAGTTTGGTTAGTATTTTTATATGTCCATATTTAAGAATAAATTTGTTTATTTATGTAAGGACTTTTTTATTATAACATTTGAAGTATGTTGAACCTTTGAAATTTCTAAATTCTTATTTTATGGATGTTTTAAAGTATATTTTTATTACAAGTTATTGATGTAACGAAGGGCATTACATTTATGGTATTAGAGTATACCTCTCTCCCAGTACGGTGTGGTTCGAGGACGAATTAAGCGGAAGCTAATAGGCATGTAACATCCCATGTGAATTACACTAGAATAAGAGGGATCCAGAGGCTGTGCAGGTATAAGACTGTATAGTTGAGAATGACTTAAAGGAATTAATTGGTATTGCCTATACCAACAAAATGCATTTACTTTTCAATAGCCTATCACTTAAGAAATCCATAGTTAAGCGTACTTAACTTGGAGCAATTATGAGATGGATCGCTTTCTGAGAAGTTTCCTAGAAAGTGAGTGAGGACAAAACACCTTGAAAACTCTCGTGTTGGTTTATGGGGACAATCATTGATCTTGGAAGCAGTCGAAGCAGATTGTCGAGGTTCCAAAAAGGGCTACCTTTGAAGGATTCTGACTGGTGGAGGGTTCTGACCAACAAGGATGTTGAGTGAAGTATCACATGTTAAGTCTAATTGCGTCTAAGTTACATTGGACTATATCAAACAATTAAATTCCTAAGGTTTTGATGTTAACAGAGTATGAATTTTACGTATTAACTTTTCATGCTTAAGCTATAGGTTCATCTATCTCCATGAGATACAAGTAGAAAAGCATGAACATAAAGGCTCTAGACGATAACCAAAGTATAAGTCATTGGACGATACTTCTTCAGCGTCCCGTCCTGAGAAGAAAAGTGTTTTAGCATTTGGCCCACATTACAAAAGCAATGGAACAGTCACTCCATCCTCAAGTACTGAAAATAATCATGAAAAAGTAATGTCCATAGGTTCAGTAAGAAACTTGTGCCATAGTGCACAAAAGGGAAGATGTAAATTGTCTTGTCTTGACATTCTTAATTCCTTTTGTCTTATGTTGTTAATGTTTCTTTCGACCGGTACACTGAAATTCATCTCTGAGCACTAGATGACATTGACAGATTGTACTTCTTTGAAGATATGCTACAGAAAGTGTTTGTGGTCTCCATTCTCTATCTGCATAGTAGCTGTCTCGTGTCAAGCGCCAAAGCTGTTAAACAACGACTAGCTGGGATCTCTCAATGGATCGAAGCTTTAAGTCTATATAAAGCTTGAAGATGTTCATGTTAAAAAATGTAGGAAGAATCACAAGACAATAATCTGAGACAAAACAAACAAAGTCTTGTAATGCTGTCAGTTTACTGGACGAAGGAAACTTGAGCGAATTGAGTGAATCTTAGTTTTTCTAAGTTAACCAGTTTCATTGTATTCGAGCTTATTGTGTAAACACTCTTTGAGTGATTATAATACATTTCCTATCAAACATATATTGTTTGTGAAAGTCAGTACTGACTTAGTGACAAAGAATACTTGGGTCTTAATCTCAGGGGGATATTAAGGGTAGTGTTAGGAGTGGCCTAGAGAGTACTCGTTGTATCCAAAAGTGGTATAGAAAATACTTGATTGTAATCAAAAGAATTGATTAGTGGAACCATTCAAGGTTTGAAGGAGAACTGGACGTAACCTAAGAGTTAGGGTGAACAGTATAAAACCTTTTGTGTTTTCTTTATATAACTAGTTTTTTTTTCTATAAGTTACTTGTACATTACTATATCCAAGTTCTGTGAGCTGATTTTTAAGCACAACATGATTTTGAACCCCTCGGACGAAACTCATTGTCCATTGATATTTGTTTGAGAAAACCTCTAGAAAGTTTTCAAAAGACTAAGTTTTTATCTATCATACTATTCAATATCCCCTTTTAGTGTGTTTCATGTACTTCACCACTATATGAAGTCTCGTAGAGTTTGAGTCATCGAAATGTCAATAATCAGGGGTGTTGCAAATGGTATTAGAGTAGACCCCTCTCCTAGTTTTGTTAAGATATATTCAGCGTCCAATGCACTATTAAATTAACCGCGCCCACTTATAGTGAAAACCAGTGTTACACACTGAGTTGTTTTTTTATGTGTTTATTGGACTTAAATCACTTATTTTATATCCTTATAAGTTACGTCCAAGAAGGAACTAAAGGATAATTTTAGCTACAAAGGGTACAAAGGGCAGTGTAAGTTCTTGATTTTCAAATTTCAGCTTTGTCTTTCTTTATCTAAATTGTTAACATTTGAAATTTAAGGAAAGAACAAAATATAAGGAATTTGCAGAATATTCTTCAAGGGTCACTTTCATCACGGAAGAGAAGCACATGCAGTTGTCTGTACCTTTATTCCTATTCTCGCCATTTAGAGTGTGTCGCGTGTTCTCGCCTCCAACTGTGAGACAATGGTCATATCAAGGCTTAGCACTGATCCTACAACGTATTCTTTGCTGAAGTCTATAAAAGACGTAACTTGCTCGAGAAAAGGGTAGAAAAATTATCAAGTGAAAAACGAGCACAAGTTCTCTGAAGCGAGACTCTGCTAAATTAGTGGACAACACACTTAACACTTAGTCTTTTCATCCTTTGCTAAATAAAGCTATTTGTATTTGAGCTTAATTGATTATCCAGTCTTTGAGTGTTATTGAATCATTGTATGTTGGAAAATTAATTCCTAAATCCTTATGGTGAAAACCATCATTGTATGTTGGAAAATTAATTCCTAAATCCTTATGGTGAAAACCATCACCCAATTAAAATCCCGAAAACATTATATTGGACCATCAAGAAATCTTAAACAAATAAAGCGTATATGTTTCCACCACAACAATGATTTGTCTTTATTCTTCTAACCTTTTAGCCTTTCTTTATGAGCTTTAGTCTTTCTCAGTCAAATCACTTCTTAGAGAGTATTCTCTAGATGGAAATGAAAGAAAACTGAAACTTGATTTCACATATTGGGGACCATAATCCTATATATAGTGTTTTTCTTTATTGTTGGGTCAGTAAACTCCCATTAAACCTAATTGTTCCAATATTGATATCCACAAATTTATCCCATATTTACTTAGAAATCTAATTGAATATAATTAATTGATCACTTTAATTTACCCAATATATATTAAATAGCATAATATAATTATTAATACAATATGCAACACATAATAATGTCAAGAAATTTAATTTCCTAACATTGTATTCATTCAAACTTCTTTTTTGTGAAAGCCAAGAGTGAGTTGGTGTTAAATAATACTTGGATGTTCTTAGATTCAAAGGGAGTTCAAGAGTGTGTCAAGAGTGACATAGAGAATACTTGTATAGTCATGAGTGACATGATAAAATACTTGTTTGTAATCAAAATTATGATTAATGGAACCCTTTACAGTTGTGTAAAAGAGAATTGGACATAGCTCTGTTTGAGTGAACCAATGAAAACTAAGTGTTTTCTACTTCTCTCTTAAACTGTTTCATTGAGTATTCTTTTAATCTTATCTTAACATGTTTGCTTACCAAGTGTTTACCTAAAAAACTTTTGTGAAAATCATGTTTTCCTTTTACTGGACAATCAAACTTTATTTTTCATAAAAACCTATTTTTCAACTCATGAGTGGACGACTATTTGTATCTATCCATTTAAATTGGTGATAAAGGTCATTATTTTCAAAAAGTTACTATCTTTGATTAACACACTATTAAAGATGTAGAAAGAAGGAGGATCTACATGGTGTTACAGTTTGTAAGGGTGCTCCTGTTGTGTCTGACCTTTTATTTATAGATGATAGCTTCTTTTCTTCAGAGCTTGAGAAAATGAAGCTAAGATGATCATGAAATTTTTGGATGAATATAGTAGTGCTTCTGCGCAAATGATCAACTTGCAAAATTCTGAAGTGACTTTTAGTAAGAATGTGGATGACATAGTGAAGAATGCAATAATAAAAGAATTGGGGGTGACTAAAGGTGACGGAGGAGGTAAGTATCTAGGGTTTTCGTCTTTTGTGGGGAGAAATATGAAGACTATCTTTAATTTTATTAAGGATAGAGTGTGGAAGAAAATAAATTCTTGGAGTCACTACTACAAACAAGGCCTTCTAAGACGGTTCTAGAACACATACAAAGACGGTTCTAGACCTGTCTTTGTTTCAAACATCTTTGAAAGTGCATGTTTTCGAAGACGGTTCTAGAACCGTCTTAAAATGTGCTGTTTCAAAGATGGTTATCTTAGAAACCCGTCTTTGATTGAATTAAATTTTTTATTTTTTTGAAACATTCTAAGACAGGTTGTCTTTAGAACCGTCTTAGAATGTGCTTTTTCAAAGACGGTTATCTAACAAAACCGTTTTTGATTATTTTATTTTTATTTTTTTGGATCACTTCTAATATGGTTGTCTTGAGAACCGTCTTAGAATGTGCTATTTTTTTTACCGTCTTAGATTTACTTATATTTAAGCCTTATCTTTTTTCTTTTAAATTGTAATAAATATTTTACCGTCAATAACCGTCTTAAATCGTGTTTTCGTATAATGTTAAATTTAGTTAAAAATTAAAAAAAATATAATTACTAATTGAAACTCACATGAACTGGATAATCACAAATTTACTACAATTGGAAGATAGAGTGTTGTAAAAAGAAAGATTAATAGGGAAAGCTAAAACATGAATAACAACTAACAATTGCTTTTTCTTTCAATAACTACATTAATATAGTTGTCCAACTTGAATTCATAAAAATATTTGCAAAATTTGAACTACAAACAATAACATTCACCTTAATGTAGTTGAATTTAAACAATCATGTGTCAATACACTCATGTGCAAAGAGCAATGGATCATGTTGTCCTTTTTTTAAACATTTTACTAATTATTTTTCAATACACGCATTTGTCAATACATCCACAGCACATGTCACATGATCATGCAAATAACACATAAGGGCTTGTTTAGGACCAGTCAAGAAGTAGATTATCATTACAATTTGATAAGGTGGAGCTTCTTACACCATGGTCCTGATCCAAATAAATAGCTATGCCACATGATCCATAAATTCCTTGCTCATACTCAACACAATCAAAACCTGTCCAGTTCAGTTAAATTAAGAGGATACGAACATGTCAATAATGACTAACGCAAGTGGATAATTCAAATAAACACCACAAAACATATCATTTTCCATAAACATATAACAATGTTTTCTGGTTCAACAACTACAGTATGGAACAACATATCAATTAATAACAACACTACAGTAAGGGCATTCATTTTCCATACTGCATGTGGATAATTCAAAGAAGCACCACAAAACATTACAAATGGTAATAGAAAAGGAATTACAATTGTCACATAGGCACACACACCAGATCAAACTTCATCAAGCAGAATGCAATTACAATTCTGACACATATATGCAATTACTATAGGGGCTACCTCAACTTCACTTTATGTAAGTCATACAAAGGGTTCATACTGTGCCTGTTAGCTTCTGTTGAAATGGCAGAAGACACCATGGAATCCAAAGAACTATCTTTAGTCTCAGGACCTGAAACTTCTCAAAGCAAAGTTTTGTATTATCAAAGTAAAGTTTCAACTAATCATCACTTAACTGACATGTCAAAGGATGTTCAGATTGTTAGTCTACTCAGCATTTAGATATGTACTTGAATTTCTTGTGAGTATTTAAATTTAAAATCAGATTGACAGTTTTAAATCCATGGTCCAGAATGTAATTTAAAGTGAAAGGTCTTTGTTGTGCAAATAAAGTACAACTTTTGTTAAAAATATAAAACCATTAAACTGCACCTAATAGCTTGAATTTTAAGGAGAGTTGGTTCTTAACTTGGCTTGAGAGCCTTTGTCACTGTTACGGATAAAGGATATCTTATCTTTATCCTATCAATTCGAAGGACAGATGAGGTTGTTGATCGTCGCCGTGGACTATTTTACTAAGTGGATTGAGGCCTGTAACACCCCGGACGTCTCCGGCATGTTATCATCAATGATATAAATCACACGCTATCAGCGTTAACTAAGCGCGGTGCGGAAGCGATAGAATCGTTTATCTTGATTACATTATGAATGGAATATAAAAACCATATATAAAAAGAACATAAAACATGCCCCTGCTGATCCAGATAAAACATAACAACACTATAGGCAGATACACAACATAATCATACAGAGACGATCAGGAGGAAACATACATATAT
>PYAF01005087.1:12183-23524 GCA_007407185.1 Glycine tomentella | reverse complement strand
TATTTTAATTAAGGTAACTAGGCAACTGTTCCTTGGCTAATTTCTGTGCCAAATCCGAAAGGAATCAATTTAAAACAGGCAACAGAATCTACTCCACGCGACCCGTGCGCGATTCCACGCTAGTCGCGTGGACTGGCCGAAAAGATGGCGCTTGTCGCGTGACCTATGGCGCTTTCCGCGTGGATTGACAGAAAAGAAATAGGCTTTTACTGTGAAGTTATGATGCGACATACGTGAATTGTGACGCTAGCCGCGCGAGTTGACAGAGAAGAATTCATTAATCCTCATAGTTATGATGCGACACGCGTGGACTCGACGCTTCATACGTGGTCTTCTCGGGTCTTCCACGCGACTCGCGTGAGTAATGGCGCGACACGCGTGATACTCGCGCGACATGCGTGACACTCCAGAACTTGCTTTATTTGCTCTTAAGTCCTTCTTTTTGGCCCTGAAATGCGTAAATGGTATTGAATTAGATTTAAAATAATAAAATAGAAAACTTAATTAATTCTAATACATTTAACTACTTATTTAACTTAAATTATAACCTAAAACTAAGATGTGTTTACAACACATCAGCTGCTAAAATCATTCCTGAAGATCTAAATTGGCAGCAGAAGAAGAAATTTCTGCATGATGCAAAGAGGTACTTCTGGGATAACCCTTACTTATATTTTCAATGCACTGACAATATTATCCGCAGATGCATAGCTGAACGCGACGTGCCGGATATTCTGTGGCACTGTCATTCCTCCAACTACGGAGGGAATTTTGGAGCAAACCGGACTGCACACAAGGTTCTGCAATGTGGCTACTATTGGCCAACATTATTCAAGGATTCCAAGAACTTTGTGATGCAATGTGATAACTGTCAAAGGACGGGCAATGTTTCTCGCAGAGATGAGATGCCACTCAACAATATCCAAGAAGTTGAATAGTTTGATGTGTGGGGCATTGACTTCATGAGACCTTTCCCTAAGTCGTTCTCCAACCAATACATCTTGGTTGCTATGGACTATGTTTCCAAGTGGGTTGAGGCAGCTGCTTTACCCACCAATGATGCCAAGATGGTAGTCTCATTCTTGGGGAAGAACATTTTCACCAGATTTGGAGTGCCAAGAGCCATTATAAGTGATGGAGGGACTCATTTCTGCAACAAGCAGTTTGACAGTTTGTTAGCAAAGTATGGAGTCAAGCATAAAGTGGCAACCCCATACCACCCTCAAACAAGTGGCCAAGTAGAGATTTCCAACAGAAAATTAAAGCGTATACTTGAGAAGACTATTGGAACGTCAAGAAAGGACTGGTCTAAAAAGCTAGACGATGCTTTGTGGGCATACCGGACTGCATTTAAAACACCAATAGGTATGTCTCCTTTTCAGCTTGTCTATGGTAAGGCTTGCCATCTTCCTATTGAGCTTGAACATAAAGCCATCTGGGCAACCAAGTTTTTAAATTTTGAACTAACCAAAGCCAATGAAAAGAGGTTGCTTCAGTTAAATGAATTAGATGAGGTCAGGTTAGCTGCATATGAGAATACCAGGATATACAAAGAGAAGACAAAGAAGTGGCACGGCAATCAAATCCGTCCGAAGGAGTTTGTTCCTGGTCAACAAGTGCTACTCTATAATTCTCGCCTACGACTTTTTCCAGGTAAATTAAAATCCCGTTGGTCTGGACCGTTCCTCGTTCGAGAGGAGTATCCTTATGGCACAATAGCAATTTCACCTCTGGATAGTGACCGAGTTTTCAAGGTAAATGGTTACCGTTTGAAGCCTTATTTTGGAGGAGAGGTGGACAGAACTTCAGCTTCTGTTCCACTCCAAGCCACTGAGGTTTGAACTGACGGAAGCGTCTAGCTTAAGACGTTAAACAAGCAAAATTTTAATGTACATAATTGCTATTTGAAGTTCTGTTTAAATTTCTGCAGTAGTTATTTTAGAATTCTGCATAAATAAATAGGAAGATATGCCAATACTTTTGATATTAGTAGTTTCAATTCTTGCATAAATCATTACTCATGCATTTTTTTAGATGAAAGCCATATAAGTTTGGTAGTCTCAATAGTAGTATTCATTGAAGGACTGGATAGCATTATAGATCCTACGGTATATACATGATAAATCTCATGCATCATTAGTATAGTGTCCTTCTTTTATATACTGTGATAGCATTAGCATTAGATTGATTTTGTTCAATTATAGTCATGTTTTAAGCTTATCAACTTAGGTCAGGGGTAGCACTAAAAAAATCAAAATTAGACACAAGGAGAAAAACTGTGACAGAGATGTGGCGCGACCCGCGCCATGGATGGTGCTAACCGCGCCGGAGCCTCGACCAAATCACGCTACCAGCGTGAGACCCCGTGCCAACCGCGTGGGATGTTCGAAACCAAGGCTGAATCTGCATAATTTCACGCGAACCGCGTGGTAATGGCGCGATCCACGCCAGTTATTCGAGGCCAAGGGTCCTTTCAGTGCCAACTCACGCGAATAGCGTGAAATCTTGCGCGGACAGCGCGAGTTATTCGAAACAAATGCCTCTGTTGTCCATTATGGCGCTACTCGCGCCGGAATTCACGCGACCCGCGCTGCATCGCGGAATCAGTTTTTATTTTAAAAATCCCATTTCGCGCTTCACTCTCTTCACTCTCCCAAATCCTCTCCCCCATTCTCGCCTGAACCCCTGCACCCCATTAACCTCCATTAACTTCCCCCTCACCAAATTCTCTCTTTAAAAGCCTGAACCTTCTCATTCTTACTCTCATTCTCGCTCTCAATCTCCCTTCCGTTCACTCTCACTTGCACATTTCTACACTCAAAAGCTTGAACTGCACCATGGTTGGAGACAAGGTACATTTTTGAACCTTAATTGCTTAGTGATGAATAATGGATCCAATAGAAACCATAGAAACCCAATGTGCACTGCTTAAGTTCTTCTCATTCAATTCTGATAAAATGCTGGAAAAACCTTAGGGTAGAAGATCAATTCTGTTAATTTTTGATTACTTGCTATTGGTTTTGGTTGAATTGGGAATGTGGTATGATCCAAATAGGCATAGTGTGTTGATTTGATTTTACGCTCACTACATGTTTGATGAAATGCCTGACAGGGAACTTGGACTAAATTTTGACCATTGTTGATCCAATATGCATAAAAGCATTAATGTGAATACAGTTTAAGTGCATTGCTTGCTCTTACATAGGTGCCCAAAATGATGACTTTGGTTGAAAACCATAACACCTCATAGTACCTACAAGGTGCTTGCTACATGGTTTGGTGTGATATATATATTAATTGTATTATGTTCATGGTTTTTGTTAATTGGCGAGATGGAGCAATGATCATATTGTTTTGATGTGCATAAATGCTTCAAAATTTTGAACTGTGACAGGAATAGTATGATGGCTTGGTGGAAACATGATGCATTAGGCTTTGCAAATGTTGATTTGAATGTATGACTTGAAATATGCATAGTCTAACTCCATAGCTAAGATTATGATATGCATTAGGCCATTCAATAAAGTTGAATATTTGGTGTGCATAAGGCTTAGTTGTATGGTTTGATACACATTTGTGAATGGTTAGCCATGAACTGTACTTAACATAATAACCTTAATTGAAAACTAAGACCCTAATTGGTGTGTGCTAAGTTGCTTATCCCAAAGTATCCAGAATTGAAGGAAACATTGAAATATGAATTGTTCTGGATCTCATAAGATATGCTGTTTTGATTTGGTGTGATAATGAAATGTTGGTAGAGCACAAATTGATGATGTTTTTGAACCAATTTAATTGGAACATGGACAAGATCCAAATCTGGGAGTTGCTATGACTAAGCTCTGCATCTAAGAATTGTTTTAACTCTTTGTGTGACTGAATTAATTGCTTATGGCTGAACTGGATTGCATGTCTTGCATCGAACCGAACTGCTGAAACCAACAATAAGACTGTGATTAAATTACATTCACAAGTAAGGCTCCTGCATTTTTCTGTTGTTTTTGGGTATGGGAATGCATTAAATCTGGAAGTTGTGAATTCTAGACTGAAATTGAATGAAACCAATGATGCTAGTATGAAAATTATGCATACACAGGTTGAACTTCGAAATAATAACCTAAAGTGGTTCAGAAATTGAGCTGATGATTGTGCTTTATTTAAATTGTTTTAAGCTTATATCATATGAGATGCTCAATATTCTAAATCTGGGAATTCCAGTTGATGATCCCTGCTGAATTATACTTGTTCATAGTACCAATAGATTCATGTGAATATAACTCCATCTGTAGGTACCTAAACTCATGTGCGGTGACTGAATTTATTTTAATTAATGCTATTCCATTGTTGTGTTTGGATGTTAACCTGAGATGTTGAGCTGTTGATTGTCCCTTGTGCATATTTCATTGTTTTGTGCTTTATATTAATTATTGATCTGATCCAATACAGGAAATAAATCTGGGAATTCATTTACTTAATCCTACATCTATATTTGAATTTTTCTAAGTTTCAGGGCAAACAGATAGCTAAGGGAAAGAAGAAAGCCACTGGTGCAGCTGGCACCAAGAGAGCCCAGGTTGCAGACTTTGATGAGGGTAGGTTCAGAATCGCCGAATGCCAAGAGAAGTTCAATTCCTGGTATCTCCCAAAGAAGATCATCTCAGAGAAGAAAATTTTATGGGACACACTACCAGAGGACAACCCCGTGCGAGCAGTGATCATGAGACGACAGTGGCAACGCCTTGTCAGCTTTCCAGAGCCCAGTTCCAGCTCTATTCTGAAGGAGTTCCTAGCTAATGTTGAGCCAGATACCGTTTACAGGACTAGGAGATCTTGGGTGAGGGGTGTCCAGGTCCCTTTTGATAACAAAACCATATAACAACTTTTGGACAACCACTATGACCCCTTCGAGGAATGCGACTTCCTCCAGCTTTTCTTTCGCATGCAGCCAGATGCATTGACGAAGATGTACAGGGACGACGTTCCTCAGCTAGCCACCACCATCCGTAGGGCCATCACAGGCATCTATACAGCATGGAAGCCCAAATCTGGGCTAGATTATATACCAGAGAAGATTCGGAAGCACGATTTGGTGGGCGATGCAGCCTTCTGGCACCAGTTTGTTAATCACACCGTCATCCCTTCTACTAATATGACGGATGTGAACGTTGAGAGGGCAATTCTACTTTATACCCTTCGAGGTGAGGGTAGTCTTCTTATTTCTGACATCCTTTCTAACCGCATTCTCCACATGATACAGGACGCCAGTAGTAAGTCCTGGCTGGCACACCCCTCCCTCATTCTACGCTTATGCCGGCATGCGGGTGTGCACATAGATGATGACGAGCCCATGGACGTCCCAATCTCCTCATTGATGAGCTACAAGACTTACTTGGATGCCATAACAGCCGCAGCTGATGAGCAGGTTCTTCGAGCTTCAAAGCTAAAACCTGAGGAGATTGCAGCCCGTTCCCCTAGAGACCACCCAGCACCAGAGGAGCCCCAGCCAGTTCAGCCACTAGCAGATGCACCACCACCACCAGTACACGCAGCACCAGCACCACCAGTCTCTGCCCCATCCTCTTCTACTCTTGAGCATGCACCACTTTACACCGATTCTCCTTCATATCTAGCTTTCCAGGAGTATGTCAGGGCTCAGCTGGCTCAGCAGACCAGTATGCTAGGAGCCATCTGCAGACATCTAGGTATTTCCCCAGCTGAGTATCAGTTTCCTTCCACAGCATCAGCAGACCCTCCTACACCAGCAGTTACTACTCCAGCCACCGAGACTACTCTAATTCACTCTGATGCAGCAACCACAGAGCCATCCATTACTGAGCCACCTCAGACATCAGAGGCCACAGAGATTGTAGAGAGAGGAGAGGAGTGGTCAGGACACACTTTCAGTTTTTGTTTTATGTTTTGTTTTTGGTTTCATGTTTTAGTTTTAGATTATGCACTACATACATTATACACTTTTATATTCTGCACCATTCTACATATATATATATATATATTAGTACAGTTTATGATTTATACCTTGCAAATAAAACCTGTTTAGATCAATGTTGAGTTGAATGAGATTTTCCAAATAATGCTCCAATTTTTCCAAAGCACTGTGACCTTATTTGTGGTTGCTGGGGACAGCAACGTATAAATCTGGGAATGGTCGTTACGCATTATTTCCCAAATCACAATCAAGAAACAAATGACGTCTAACAGAACTTTTCAAAAAAATTTCAAAAATAAGCAGCACATCCAATTTTTCAAACTAAAAGTAAATGGACACAGTGATGGATAGGATTTCTAAATGAAAGCTTGATGAAATGAAACATAGCATGAATTGCATGATGCATGAATGGAATTTGATTGTTGGTATGTGAAATGAATGTTGAAGTTGAAATGATGCTTGAAATGCAGTCAGCTGAAGATTGATTTGAGTCTAACACCTGTAAGGTTTTGAGCCAAACACGGTAAATTCTTTCCGAGAGACTCCATTTTCATGGTATTCTAAAACTTGAACTGTTTCTCTGGATGCAGGTGTGACTTGATATGATTAAGGCAGATTTTTCTTCTTAAACCAGGGCCAAATTGACTCACCTTCAATTATTTCCATTTGCACCTTACTTTGAGCCTGAGCCTTTCATTTCAAAAATTCCTAAATCAGAGCTATATCCATTTGACCAACCTCCTTGAGGCTAGAAAGGTTGATATAAGTCCATGACAACAGGGAATTGTTCGTCAAAATGGGAAGAAACACAAGTGAACCAGTTGGAAAGAAAGCTGAAAAGAATGAACAAGTATGGTCCAGCTAGGAATCAAATAAACCATCAGCTGGAAATTTGAGAAGCTGCAATAGTTTTTAATTTCTGTTACCTTATTTTAATTATGTTTTGATTGTTTTTTTTAAAAAAAAAAAAGTCCAAAAAGAAAGTTAGTATTCTGTTTTAATTTTACTTAAAATAAATGGATTTGAATAAAGTACCAGGTTTTGAAAAGAGAATGACAACAAGCATGGAAGGCCACAAGGATTGGACTTAAGGGATTGGACCTAGCCTCTCATTAAGCTACTTATCCAAAGAATTTCCTACCCTTAGCCCAGCCACGTTACAAGCTAGAAAGACCTTTTGATCAAGTCATATTTGCAACTGTTGAGAATATTTTTAAGCTTATGGTAGTGCTGTAATTTTGTTGAGTAAGAGAGCAATCATAACCGTATACACTTGAGTGAATGAGTGATTAAACACAATTTAGTAAGGAATACTCAAGTTTCTCTCATTGATTGACAACATTGAAAGTGCCATGGATAGCTTTGACTCTAATTGATCATACATAGCATTATTATTCTAGGATTGTAGACTCTAGTTTGTGTTTGATTATTGACTCTTGCTTAGTCTTGAATTCTTTCTGTTGCTGGGGACAGCAACTTTCAAATCTGGGAATTGTTTGATGTGTTGCAAACACATCCTAGTTTTAGGGTAGTTTTAGGTTATATTTTAGTTAAATAATTAGGAAAATAGTTTAGAATTAGTTAGATTTATCATATTATTGCCTTTAAACTCATGTCAATACCAATTGAGCATTTTCAGGCCAAAAAGAGGAAGTTCAAGGCAGAAAGGAGAAGAAAACTGAGTTCAAAGTGCCGCGCGGATCGCGTTGGAACTTGTGCGGATCGTGCCAGAAGAGAAATAGAAGGCCTCAGTCTCGAAGATCCCATGCGACCAGCGTGGGAGTCCACGCGGTTAGCGTGAAAAGGCCGGAAGCATGGAGCCATCAGCGCCACAGCCATGCGATCAGCGCTATGAACATGAAGCTAGGCCAATTAACTCAAACAACTCACGCGGATCGCGCCAGAGCTGCGCTATCGCGGTTAGCGCGGGTTCGCGCGCGGATCGCGCCATAAAGATTTTGTTTCCTGAATTAACTTATATGTTTCAAATTTGGCACAGGTTTTAGGCTTTCTTACTGTAATTACATGATTCTATAAATAAGAAGCCTCGGAACTGAGTTTGGGCATCCTTTAGCATCAGAGAATACACTCTCATACCATATTTTACATTAAAAAACTTTGGAATTCAAGGATCAAGGCTAGGTTTCTGCACAGAGATGAATTATTCCACTGCTTTGATGTTCTTGAGGCTTATGGCAGGCTAATTCTTGTATTGTGAGAAGGCCATGAACTGATGAGAACTCCTCTGTAATTTGACTGGTATTGAATAATAATGTTGTTTTGATTGTTTTATTCTTCTCTGCTCTTATCTTTTATTCTTATTTGGAATTGATCACTCTGAGTAAGTATTGAGGGTTAGGGTTCACAATGGGGACGTTGGGATTCTAACTTCTGACCTGTTTAGAATAACAGTTGTTCATCACCTAGGAATAGGGATGTGGGGTTGCAGAAATTATGCTATGTTCTTTTAAATGCTTAAACTGATAGATTTCACTAAGGAATTAGGTTTTTGATTCAGGTTAAAGGGTTAATTCACTAAGGAATTAAGGATTAACTAATCTAGAAAAGAGTTATGCTCTGAACAATCATTACAAGAACATTTATGATTTATTCTCTAATTGTTTAATTTGACAGTATCGCTAAGGGTTTAGGATTCTCGATCGAATTAAAGGGTTAAGTCGCTAGTTATCTAGGATTTACGAATCTAGGAGAGATTTATTATTTGTGTAACTTAAAACCACAAAACCAGTCAAGTGAAAGAGGTAGGACTCAGAAGGGATTGTGCCTAACCACAATTATTCTTCCATTGATAATCGTTAATTTCAATTCACTGTTTGTTTATTTTCTGTTTTCACACAATCAATCAACAACACTCCTCTTGCATAATTTTTTGTTTTACTTTCAATCACAATTGTTAGCATTGCTGTGAAATCACCCCAATCCCTGTGGAGAACGATACTCACTTACCTAATCTTTATTACTTGAAAACGATCGGTGCACTTGCCGTATTGTGCAATATTTCTTCACCCAACTTTGTATCATTTAAACACAAGCAGAAGGGCTATGCAACGATACAAGGCTAATTGTGTCTAGAATTTAAGCACAGATAATTTCTGGTAAAAACATAGGTACTTTGGTCTATATTCCGCGAATGTCATTATCACCATCACAATCTCCTTGGCCTTTCAAAATGATTAGAAGACAATTCCCAATTAGGGTCATATGCTATGACAATCAACAAATCTCAAGGAGAATCTCTTGAATGCGTTGGATTATATCTTCCTAATCCAGTTTTCAGTCGAGGACAGCTTTATGTGGCATTCTCAAGAGTACAGAGTAAAAGTGGGTTGAAGATTCTCATTCATGATAAAGAAGGAAAACCACAAAATATAACTACCAATGTGATTTTCAAGGAAGTATTTCAAACTCTGTAGTATGTGCTCATCTTTTTTAATATTTATACAATTAGTAATTCAATATAACCTATTGAGAATAATAATTTATCTTGTGGATGCAGGATTTGACTTGGAGTCTATTTTGGAACAGCATCATCACATCAAATTTTGGGTCAGTTTGTATTAAACAAATCTATATTTATTTGGTTCACTTTCATAAAAAAGGTTATATTCCATCATAATTAAATATATTTTATATTTTAGCACAACTTAATTAATCAATTGTCTTATAACCTTATGTTTTTTGTGTCCATTGAAGTATTGTGATACTATGTTCCAATAAAAAAGTCAATAACTTATTTGTCATCAAATCCAAACAACAACTTTCAATCTTATAGTTAGCCAATTTTATAGTGCAGTTTTAGAGTTGACTGAAATTAGAGTTAGCCAGTGCCAACTTTGAGCTTCCACCTAAGACAAACGTGAGTCACCTTCATGGGTACAATTTGTTAAAACCGTAGAATTTTTGGGCTTATAAAACAGAGATCATTGCATTCTCACTTCTACCTTATGTTGAATTTTATAGTGGGCAATACAAAATTGGGGCCCGTGTCTTCCTCTAGTAACAATATATATTTTGGAAGTAAAAAATTCACTTCACAAAAATTGGGCCCATGAGTTACATTTGACCAACCTGGAGAAAACAGAATGACTCATATACATGGGAAATTTATATTTAAATTTGTTCTTTGACCTACATTTACTAACTCGTTTATAAAGATAATCACTTCACATTCTCTAGTCATTGGTACAATAGATAACATTGGTAGAAGAATGGTCACTCCATCTCACACGTAAGCACGGGACACTCAGCGACACTCCATTTCACCTGGTGAAAGCTCATTCAGAGCTCCTTCACGCGACCCTCCATACAATTGCAATCGGACATGACAATTATGCGAACCTCCATTTCACCTGGTAAGCATCTTCAAACTACTACACTCTAGGTTAAATAATGACAAAAGAGTAAATAGGGGATGAGTGGGCATTGGGCAAAGAAGGAAATTATTGGAAGAGTTGGAATGTTGGTTTTACTAATTCTCTGTCTATCTATCTTTCTTTCTTCTTTCTGAAATGAAAATTAGTGTGATTCTTACTCTAATGTGTAGTATTCAACCATAAAAGATTAGGGCTTTACTACATAATGAATACATGCAAACTATAATAGAGTATACTCTATATTTGACAGATTATTCATTCAAGGTTAGATTTTTAAGTTGATTACCTTGTTCAAAATAAAATAGTTACTTTAGTGTAGATGACTCCCTGATTCTCGGTTTAAATCACTATCATTGTAATGGAATTTAGAAAAAATAGTCACTGTGTATGTCATCCACCACAGTTTAATAGTGACACAGAGCTTGTTTTGTTGAAATTAACACAATAAAACAACACAGTTTAAATCACTATCATTCTCGATTTAACACAATAAAACATCAACATCTAATAGTGATAGACAAAGCTTAATTTATGTATGTCTTTATTCATGCTTCACCATTTAAAAATAGTTAATTATTATATTGTATATAGAATTTAGAAATCATGGATGAGGATCATAAATCTTTGAATGATATGGCTAAGACAATGATGATGGTTAACAGAAAATCTATTGACATGCTCAACACAATTCACATTAAGGATTAGGTTAGGAATATCAACAATATTCTCCAATATACATGACATCATTTAATGAAACGACCGCTTCTACTTCGCTTTTATTTCGTATTTATTTTATTTGCTACATTTTTTTTTCGAAATACAGAAAGAATGAAGGCCCAAATAATTTTTTGTTGAGTTTGAAAACGATTTTGGAAATTATGAAAGTTTACGCGTTTATCTAAATGACGTTCAAGTTTACATACCATACAGTCCATTAGTACAAATTCATAGTCCAATACATAAACAGTCCATGATACATATCAAAGTAGAGATCATCAAA
>PYAF01005085.1:51873-98435 GCA_007407185.1 Glycine tomentella | reverse complement strand
ACTCACTCTGTTTCGCTCAGCTTCTTCTCTGCAGCCGCACTGTGCGTCTGCCTCTCTGCAACTTGAATCGTCACTGTCTCACCTCATAAATGGGGTATTTATAGGGAGACACCCAATTAGGGATTTTACCCTAAAAGGAAATGGGCCAGGTCAATACCTAGGGATTTGGGCCCAATAGCATTGAGAGGAATATCCAACACATAATTGGGCCGTGCATGACCCGGCATGCTTTGGGTGCGACCCATTTTGAAGCAGAATCGTGTGATTCACAAGGAGAATGTGATTCATGCGATTCTCACACGATTCATGTGATTCGGTGTGTGATTCAGGCACAAAAATGATATATCTCAGGAAGAAATTCTTTATTTCTTGGAGTAGAATCCTCAACTATTTTTCATGTTGATATTCTGACTGGCTAGATTTTGAGCATTTTGGGCTATTCTTTCAATTGAGATGTTTATTGTTCAAAGAGAGAGAATTTGATACATAGTGCATGCTTGGAAATGTGGTGGACCATGTTGAAAAAATCATGATAGCTTTAAAGCTACTGTTTGGTGTGGTGGAAAATCATGGTGGGACACACTGGTTTTTGGGTCTTCACCGCCAATCCAAACACACTGATAATAATTCTGTGTCTGAATTACACAGCGGAGCATATATTTATATTCAGAGTCATAAATATAAGAATATACAGTTACCCTAATCAACACAATTACAAGAATATAACTTGCCATATTTACAATATTACTATAATTAAATATATATTTTTCATCATTTATATCCATGTAAAACACAACTAAATTCTTAAAGTAAGAAGCCAAAGGCTGTAACAGGGGAAATGAGAGTTTTGAAGATAATTCCCATCTGTCAGCCATATTCACTCTGGCCACTATTTTCATGTGCTTTGCAATAGTGCAGCCATGTCAAAGATACCTTGGGCTGTTTAAAACTGGTTCCCCTCTGAACCACATTATTATGCTATGTGGACTGGTGGACTGTTGTCCTCAACCAGAGTAGCTAGTCTGCAATTTTCACTTTCGAAAACTTGATAATGTGGGTTGATATTGTGGATAAGCTTTCTGTTGCATTTATTGCTGCTTGTTCGCCTGCTTCAAATTTGTTGGCTCTGGTGGTGTCACTATGCTATTTCTTTCATCAATTGATATAAAAAGGGTTTCTTGATATGATATGTGAATGTTATATATGTTACTACAGCAGCAAAATTTGATTGAAAACAACTTGAAGAACTGCTGCTTGTTTGAGATTTATATGAATTGCATATTTGCATGATCAAATTGTTTGTACGTTTCATGCATGTTGAATATATAAAATTTCCCCATTTAGTAGAGTTGACTGTGGTAACCAACATTTTCTTGATCCAGGGTCTCCACAGGTAATTTCAATGCTAGGAAATTCTTATCCTAGTGGGGGTCCACTTTCCCAAAGCCATGTTCAAGCAGTGAGTAACTTGAACTCTATGGGGATGTTGAATGATGTGAATTCTAATGACAGTTCACCTTTTGACATCAATGACTTCCCTCAACTGACAACTCGTCCTAGTTCTGCTGGAGGGCCTCAAGGACAGTTGGGTAAGTGATGATAATTTTTTTTTTTTTTTTTTTTTTTATGTTTGATATATAAATGTTTCCCTTCCCCTTCCCCTTTTTTTTTTCAACCTCCTCATATCTATCATTGGGTTCATCTACCACCGATCCCAATTAGCTTGGGTTAAAGGTGCTGTTGATGTTGATGATGATATATTTATGCACCTTATACAATAAAGAATGATATGATATAACAAAAAAATTTCAGGTTCTTTACGAAAACAGGGTCTTGGTGTTAGTCCCATTGTTCAACAAAACCAAGAGTTTAGCATTCAAAATGAAGATTTCCCAGCTTTACCAGGATTCAAAGGTGTAGTATGCCTTATATTTTGGAGTTTAAAGAGTATCCTTAGCGAGATGGGTTTTCTGGATCTGTATGCATGTTTACTTTCAGTGCTTTGCTTTATTACTCTCTTTATTTTACTATTCTCTGTATTATTTCAGTGCTTGGCTTTTGATTGGTTGTGATAGGAGTACGTGCCCCTGCTTTCTGTTTTAAGTTAACCATCTGTATTATCTGTTATACATTTAGTGAGGATGCAATATTGTTCTAAATTTTGCAAGCAAATTAATTACTTAGTTGTGCGCTGATGAATCTTAGATTGCTTTGCTGGAAATGACAACTGTGTTTTTCTAATTATTTTTGGTTACCTCTGTTTATTTACAGAATTCTACTTGGTTAAAGTTGCTCAATTGACTTCAATATTTATTTCTTACCATATTATTTGTGCAGGTGGTAATGCAGATTATGCTATGGATATGCACCAGAAAGAACAACTTCATGACAATGCTGTGCCAATGATGCAATCTCAGCATTTCTCTGTGGGTTACATTTTATAAATGACAAAAAAATCTTATCTATATACATATTCGTTTGTACAATATTTGATGGATCAAAACACTGTTCTTACTTCTGAACTTTCCATGCTTTCTATCTGCAGATGGGAAGGTCAGCTGGTTTCAACTTAGGGGGTACATATTCATCACATCGAGCACAACAGCAACAGCAACAGCATGCTCCTTCAGTCAGTAGTGGCAATGTCTCTTTTTCATCTGTTAACAACCAGGATCTTCTCCATCTCCATGGATCAGATATTTTCCCATCTTCACATTCGACCTATCATTCACAGGTGTGCAAGCTTTGTACTCGTTGACGGAACATGTTTTTGTAATGAATAAGCCCCCCCCTCCTTTCCCTTCAGCTTGTCTTTCAAGATGAGGTGCCTGATGAAAATAAAATTACACGTTTCCTACTGAAACAAGTATTTCTGACATCCTAATCACTTTTGTATTTTGGTTTAGACCAGTGGACCTCCTGGCATTGGATTAAGGCCGCTAAATTCTCCAAATACAGTTTCTGGTATGGGTTCGTATGACCAGCTCATCCAGCAATATCAACAGCTTCAAAATCAGTCCCAGTTCCGCCTTCAAATGTCAGCTGTAAATCAGTCTTTTAGGGATCAGGGCATGAAGTCTATTCAAACTGCACAACCAGCACCAGATCCATTTGGTTTGCTTGGCCTGTTAAGTGTGATCAGGATGAGTGATCCTGACCTGACGTCTCTTGCTCTTGGAATTGATCTTACTACACTGGGGTTAAATTTGAATTCATCAGAAAATCTTCACAAGACCTTTGGGTCTCCATGGACTGATGAATCAGCTAAGGGAGATCCAGAGTTTACAGTGCCACAATGTTATTACACCAAACAGCCACCTGCTCTACATGTGAGATTTTTACATTTATGTTTTATAATTTCATTTCCCTATTTTCAAACCTTTTCTTTGGGCTAATTTTTTATTATTGCATGATGCAGCAAGGTTATTTTTCCAAGTTTTCGGTGGAAACATTGTTTTACATATTTTACAGGTGGCTTAAAAATCTGAATATCACTTACTTTTTCATTGAATTGCTTGTTATTTTATAATTAAATATAAAATAATATTTTTTGCAGCATGCCCAAAGATGAAACACAATTATACGCCGCCAGTGAGCTGTATGCACATTTCCTCCAATCTGTCCTTTTTGTTTCTTTTTATTTTTGGATGATTTGAGCTTGTTTCTAATTTTTATAATTTGGGTACAATTACTCGGATGAGTGGTTAATTAAATAATGCATGGTTAGCACATTAGCCACTTATCTAGTTTTAGTATTCCTAAATTAAAAATATGTTGACAAATTCCTAAATTTTAATTCTCTGAAATTGTTTTCCCAATTCAATAATTTCTAACGAGATAGGGGTTGTTGCTCGCAGTTACAACAGAGGTTGGTTTTATCACAAAGAACATCGTTTATGGTTTATAAGAGTTCCCAACATGGAGCCGCTGGTTAAAACAAAAACATATGAGAGAGGATCTTATCACTGTTTCGATCCAAGCATATTTGAAACCGTCCGCAAGGTTAGTTTTTGTGAATATACTTGGTCGATGGTGGTCGTGAACTCTGCCTCCTATTCCCCAATTAATATTCTTTTTTTAGCCTCTAATGTAGAACCTCCTTGCAGGATAATTTTGTTCTACATTATGAAATGTTGGAAAAGAGACCACATCTGCCTCAACTTTGAGGAGGAAACAAAAACCTTTTTACTGTAAAGTTTCGATTGTGGATTTAATGCCTTGGAGTCATTTTGCTGCATTAGTATTCTTCAATTTGGCTTTTCTTCCTATCTGGTCGCTTTAGTGGTCCAAGCTAGTATTTTAGTTTTCCTTGCCTTAATACATACAATAATTAGGATACATAGGATAACCTAGCTGTCTGACAAACATGGTTTTCTGCCCATTAGCTAATGCACAGGAAAAACACCTGGATCGAAAATGGATGTACTTTCCGAAATAATTTTATCTTAATCTGAATGTTAGGATCAGAGATCTAAAATTGAATTGGCCAGCTTGACCGCGAATTGGTTAGGTGACTACTTCATGTAGCTCAAAACTGGTGCAAGTAAAAATTGGTCAAGTATTAGTCTAATTGATTAGAGCTGATAAAATCAGTAGCTGAAAATAGTTTTGAACTCTTTAATAAAAGATATTTTAATTATTCAATTCTTTTTATTAAAATAAATATTTATGCTTGAAATTCAAGTATGATTTTTTATTATTTGACTAGTATGAAATTTTCATGTTGTTAGACGTGTAATTTTTTTTAATAATTTTATGTAAGGTTTGTTACTAACCATATTATTTAATATTTAAAATATGTAATTATTTCCGATTTAAACGTGGTTGAATTGATGAATCATGTAGTATATTTACTATGAAAGGTTTAATTTTAAAAAAATGGTTGGGACTACGTCGTAGGGATTTTGAAATAGTTTGTAAAATATAGTTGTCTCCCTTTATGTATTACACATTCCATTCTAGCACCAAACTTTCATGCTAAGTCCATATGCCATGGCTTTGATTGGCCGTAAAATTATGTTGCATAGAGCAGGGGTGGAGAACGATGTATATAGGACGACACTATTAAATTGCTAGACTAGACGTCGTCACCCCCATTTTTCCTTCCTTTTCTGTCATCAACATAATGACATTTGAAAGTTCTTGAATTGTTGGCTACTTATTCTAAAGGGTCTGCTTGTTTTTAAGTTGATATACTTGATTTAATAGAATTTTAAATTGTTGAACCAAACTGAAATGAATGTTTAAATTAGTCACAGATTTTACATTAAAACATGTGGAGTTAGGGAATTATATAGGCCTTGCTTGGTGAGAAAAGTTTGAAATTTGTTCCACTGAGCAAATGGTAGAGCTTGTTGGCATGGAGATTGTCATTGCATTTGAAGTTCTGTAACAACAAAGATGAGCAGCAAGATATCATATGATGAATGAATGAATGATCCAGCTAGTATTTTCGTGGTTCTAATCCATGATTCAATACTTGAAAAATCATGATTCAATTAGCATTCTATATTCCACTTGAATAGTGGATTAAGTGTTGGTAACTGTGGCTCAGCTTCCGTCATGGCCGTTCCAAATGTGACGTGTTGAAGATTGGACTCGAGCATTAGCTATCAGAAAAATTGTCATAAACCAATGAACGTTGATGGTTTTAAAGAAAAATACACGAACTTTCCTTAATATTTTACTTAATTATATTTAATATTTCTTTTTTATTTGAAAGTTATCGGATTTATATCTTAAATTCACAAGGAATTTGAAATCTGCCACCCAAAATAACGAAGAGAAAAAACGCTTAGCCAAATTAATTGGTTTTAAAACAACTGAAGGTGGAAAAGTTCGGAAAACTTTTGTTGAACGTTGATTACGAGAAACTTGTATAGATCTAGTTTGTATAAGTTGTGTAGACTAAAAAGTAACAAGTTATGTAACATGGCTTTAAATTTCAAATAATTATGAGACGAATTTATTATAAAATGACGAAATGTCTATTTGGCAAATTGGTTTACTCTACACAACTTATCTAAACTATGTCTAACTCGAAATTTTCATTCAGAAGAGTTTATAAACCAGTATACCTTCAATTATCACACGAGTATAAATCTTTGGTTAAGACTTTTAAGAGGTTTTCCTGCGACGTGAAGATTTATAGTGTGAATTAGAATAAAATGAATAGCCACAAAATCTAATCTAATTTCCCAGCATTGTGTACTTTAGCACAATGCAAAGTATCACAGGCTTTTTGCACCTAAGAAAATAGACAACACAAAATTAGTGCATCCTTACGATGAAGCTTGATTCAACAGCCAACTTGGCTTAAATTTTTTTATGAAGATTGGGAGGTGCTCAAAACCAAGCTTTTCAGGTCCAGCATTTGGCTCTCTAGCAGCTCCTTTTTACTCAAAATCCTATCAGATGCACAGTCCTCTTCCTGTAGAAAATGGGAAGAAAAAGTAGTACACAATCTATACATTATTCCAATTTTGTGTGCATGTTTGGAAACAAGGAGCTCATACAGAAGTGAGGGGGGGAAAATTCTAGCTATTTAAAATAATCGTTGAAAAAACTGCACGAGAAAATTTAGCTATAAAAGAATAGTTCTACTTTAATGATTAACTTAGAAGAGACATAAATCAAACTTGAATGACATGTACGTGAGAAGGATGCACGATTGATTAGTAGCTACTCACATCACCAGGTGAAGCTGCTAAGAGTGTCAAAAGAGTCACTGTGGCAGTTTGATAATCAGTTAAAATCTTGCATGCTGACTCGCCTAGCTTATCCTGATAATTAATACACATTAAACAAAATCAGGGAGTTCTGTAAAATTGTTATTGTAAACCATTACATGGACTGCATTACAAACACTGACAAACTTCTAGCTGTATGCGAAATGGAAAAAACTGGGGTTTAGACTACTCCACGTCATCACTTTTATCGTGGTTAAATTAAAAAATATTATCAGGTGTTTTTCAATTTTTAAGTATTCATTGTTCTTATTGGAAACCTGAGGATTCCTTTTTCATTTTTCTGGTTGTCTCATTCTACATTATTGTCAAAGCTAGAGCAAAAATGTGGCTAAAACATTTAGTGTATCATGTATGTGATGTGAAGCAACACAGGTGTTGCAAATTATTTTCAACAGAATATGTGAAAAAAACATAATAGCATTTACTACTTTATGTTAATAGTTTATCAAATTTGAACCTATTCCTATTGCTTGACTGATTCTGGTGATCCCAGAAGAAACATGAACTAGGATGTCACACTGCAGCAGCTGGTAGACCAAATCAGGTTGCAGTGATCATAAAATATTAAAGCAAGCACCCCAGAAAAAAAAAAAGAATAAACCCAATTTAGTCCCTAAAGAGAAAAAGCCACCAATCAATCCCTAAAGATTACATATAAGGAACATTTAGGACTAAAGTGCTTTTTTGGGTACCCCCACCTCACTCAACAAAAAGAAGAAAAAAATACACCGAGTGAACAATTCTATAAAGGGTAAAATTGTAACAATCCTATATGTTTAAATGAAGCATAAAAGGATCATGAATAATAGCATTGCATTATACAACCATTCAATTGTAACATGAGATAGACTGCTTGGATCTAGGTTCTATCCGTAAGATAATCATAATGGATAATAAGTCTGGAGGGAAACACCAGCAGACTTCATTCCAATTACAATTACATCAGATTTGATGTCACTGTCTATCTTAGGCATTCAACTCAACTAAAATTATTATTTACTGGAAATAGAAAAAAATGCAATTCCTAGGTTGGTGACCATATCATCATTATTTGCAATTTATATTACTAAGCTTTTTTAGTTATGATTTGATGCACAACTAAATCAATTGACAGAAAGAACATACCTTTAAATGGGAAATAGCAACAGAAATGGCCCTTCCAGGAGCTTGAAGAGCTTTATGGTAAACCTAGTCATACAAATATCCATGTTTATAATGGAAAAAGGGAGGTGGGAGCAAAAAAATTAAAGACTATAGTTACCTGGATATAAAGTAAAGACACAACTTTTGGCAAAAGCGATACAGGGTCAGTCTCAGCAGACACTTGAGATGTCAACTCCTGTTTAATAACAATGACAGAAGGCACACAGTTTAAGAACAATCAAATTATAGAGTATCATTATAAAACTAATTTGAGTTTTACATGGAAATGGAATTACTTCACTAACTAATATTAGGGAGAATTACAAATCATTGTTGAAATAACAATTAATGATAAAGATAAACTAAACACGAAGTATAATTAACCATAAATTGCAACTCACTTCCAGTTAGAGTATCTTATAAATTATTAAATTTAAGTAAAACTTATGAATAAAAATAAATTAAAGATGACAGTAGATGTTTTCATTATTAACAAAGAGTATTCTTGTGTGAAAATTGAGCAGTAGAATCTAGCCTCTAGTAAATTATAGTAATTTTTTACATAAATGTAAAACATAAATACCTTGCGATATGAATGTAAAAGTGTTCTTTCTAGTTTCTTGTCAAGCTTTTTCAAAGGCAACCCACTGGAAAAATTAATAAACAAACTATGTATTAGGGTTCACATCAGGACAGAAGAACTGGAGGTCAAATCAATGATAAAGTCCTACAAACAAAAATAGACACATTACCTCTCTTCTGTTACCATTCTAAAAGCAGCCATGAATATCTCCACACTCTGTTGTATTGAATATTCAAATATTAGTTAAACCATTAGGAAATAATTCAGAATAATAAGTTTCATATTCTAAAAAGATATTTCCAGGCAACCAGCTGTAATTGTGAATTGAAAAGTGAAGTAAACTTATATAATGAACCTTAACAATGAGAATTGCTTCTGAACTAAAAATGCTAACCTTTCCTTCCAAGGCTTCTACAACAGCAAGAGCCTTGTTTGCAAGAGCTCCTGGAAAACTCTTACACTGCAAAAGAACATAACAAATAAGAGATTTGATGTCATTCTATGTGCTCATTCCAAATGATGATCTTCAGCAAAAATATGAGACTAATACAAAATTTGCTACACTAAAAACAGAAAAATGTGCATGTAATTATGCCAAATACTGAATAGTGCCTTATTCTTACAATGGCAGTTCTGTCTCCAGGACTAAGTGAAACAGATTCAGAATTTGGAGCTTCCTGCACGTCATGTCCATTCTTTAATTTGTTATGCTCATCCTGCAGATGATGAATCCAGCATTAGATTTAGATCTTATTAAATCTCATGAAACATGAACAAATAACTTGTTTAGATATAATACCAGGTTTTGAAGAAGCATATCCACCATAGGAGCTGCCACTGTCCTTAGTAAATGCCTATGCAAAACAACCTGGGCATCGTATATGCATTAACTTATTTTGTTTCATCCATGAAAATAACCCCAAATTTCAAATATCTTAATCAAACTTACAGAAGTTGATTGATCATCTTCAAACAGTTCTAAGGCTTTTTCATACAGCTGAATGTTTAAGAAAGACTGCCAAAAAAAAAGAACATCGGAAACTGTACATTATAAAGGCCACTAATTTTACATGTCTTGATAAATACCCTTGAATGAAAGAAGAAAAGAAAGCTACATAAAGACAACAATAATGGATGCAGAAAAAACAAAAAATGCAATTAGCAGTCAAACCTCATCAAGTTTCTTCTGCAAATTATCAAGCAAACGTTTCATTCTTTCTGCATTGTTTGTAAGCAATGCCTTCTTTTTCTCCATCCAAGAACTGATTATTGTAGGCCTTAATTGGTTAGCCAAAGGCCTAAGAATTGTTTCAGGATCATCTATACCTATCAATTTATAGCACTGCATTTGAGAACATTGGGTAACATGCATAGGAAAAAGAACAAATTTGATATCTAAATCAACAGACCTTGTTCTTCAAAATCGGAAACCAATGCTGTAATTTTCTGCATGATCCATTCTTCTGAGGGACTGGGATTATCCTCTTTCATTTTAAGCGATTCTTTCCTAGAACCTGTCTTTGAATCTGACGTTTGTGAAGATGTATCCTTACCTCTTTTCTGGCCTCTCTTAGATTTTGTAAAAGTCTGTTCCTGGTTATCTGCACCACTTTCAGATAGATTTGTTACTGCATTCCCAGTGACTTTCCCCTTTTTTTTCTTTGATCCTTTATCAGCATGCCTGTTGGCACCACCATCACTCACCATCTCATGGGAGTCATTCAACCTGCTTGAGTCATGCCCTACTTTTGCTTCCTTGGGTACTTGAAAATCACCATGCATTGTACTGCCAGCACACCCTGAAACACCTAATGTCTCCAATTCTTTCACAACACGATCACAGATGTCCTAGTAGATGAGTAGAGAAACATGGCATCAGGAAACCAATAATAAAAATAGTTGCATATAGATGTTTTTTTTTATTCAACAGTAACTTCTACACTTGATTCTTGGTTCTTAAGCAAAAAATGAGAGAAGATATGAAACCAAAAACTGCATATAGTAAAGGAAATTAATCACAGAAAGAAATATATAGCCCAAAAGGGTCATACATGTGTTCACCAAAAAATAAAAGGGTCATACATATTAACCTGACATCTAACTCCGTTCTGTACAGTAGATGACACTGCAGGCATTTTATATCACCACTTTTATTAGGGTTCCCATTGATAGCCGTGTTGTAATGGTGACCTGAGCATTAATTTTCTGAACTGTGTATTCACTAAACTGCCGAACCTCTTCTAAGCAAATTTCATAACATGTCTAGCATCTTAATTTTTGTTCTCATTGGCAATACTAAGCTAATCTATTAAACCAATATTCAAACTGGACATAGGAGTAGCATTTGCACTATATAACATGCAATGTGGTTGTAAAATTAAATAATCAAGTTGACTTCTACATGACTATATCAAGTGCCACAACTATTCACCAAAAATAAAAAAAAATCAAATGCCACAACAAACCTTTATAAAGCTGCTGCTCAACACATAAAAATCCCCAAAAATATGTGCTTTGTTAGACTGCAAAGAAAATAAAGTTTATCAACACGTGAATCAAAAACACTGAACATAAATCTACAACATGGTTAAATATCACCTGAAGAGCATTTTGAACAGATTGACATAGGGACAACATTTTAGATGCATCTTGGGGTGTAAATGATGAAGGCAATAAGGAAAGAGAATCACTCCTGCAGCATTGTTATATCAGAATACAATGCTTAGAAAAAATTGTCTTCCAAGAGTAAATAGTAAATATAACTTGCAATGATTTTTGGAAACAATGTCAAGGAAATTCTTGCACTACATCCCACATAGCATAAAGATTCTCACAGAAATTAACCAAACTTTCATCATGAGAGTTTTCAAATTCAAGAACACAATATATGGATGTATCTAGTTCTGGCTAGGACGAGAGAGAGAGAGAGAGAGAGAGAGAGAGAGAGAGAGAGAGAGAAACCAGTAAAATTGGATCAGCCATTATCATCCAGTGGCAACAATCATTATCCAGACGAAGAAACAAATTTTAACATAACAAGGCAACTAGAGAAGTTGGGTTTTAGGGAACGCCTACCCCTCTTAACCAACTCATCCAGACCCCTTTAAAAAAGTCATGCATATTATTGATACTGGGAACAATAAGTAAATTAGAGTTTACAAAAGAACATGTTATACTCTAATTTGGATATCTATTTTTACTAAGCCAAAAACTAGGTAATGTGAAAGTTAGTTTAAATCAGAGGGATAGACGAGTAAAAATATCACAAGTTCACAACAGTCATCCATCAGATAAGAAAGTCACCACTATACACATGACAATAATTAAAAAAAATAGTTTATACCGTACAACTGTAATTTGTATATCAATTGATAGTATTAAGCCTGGCTGAATTTAGTAATGAAGAAAGGAATGAAAACAAAAACTGGGGATAATGCAAAAAAAAATGTTACAGTGCTTACCAGCTACCACGGTCAAGAGCATCCTCAGTAGAAGCGTCTAGCATCTCAATCATAGATGGATGAACAAATGTTGTAACTAGAGGTTTGCCTTCAGGATATCTGGACTAAATTGGATTGTGCAAACTTAGGCTTCATTAACTAAGCTAGGGAAACAAGTAGTACAGAGTATTTATTTCACATATATCTATGATCCTAATAGTTATTATTTAGAAAAAGAATCAACATAGGAGTAATTTAGCTACCTGCAAGAATTGAATGGGCTGGGGAATTCCAAGTTTGTGCAGCGCCTCATATGTGATAAAAGAATTCTATAGCATACAAAAAAGATGGCAAAATGAATGCAGTGGTTCAGATTTTGCTTTGCCAAAAGATAATGAGAAGGTAAAAGATGCAATTTACAAAGAATATACAGGTAAAAAATACAACTTACAACGAATAAACAGGTAAAAGTCAGTCAGTATACAAGTCCAATCTATCAAACTTGTAAAGACAGTTATACAGCTCCGATGAATAGATCATATACTAGAAGTAGGCAAAAGTTGTGGTATTTTCAACAAAAGAGAAACATGAGAGAAGTGAGAGTTCCTACCTGAGAAAAGAATGAATCCACAAACTCCCTTTGAGCAACAGCAAACACCTGTTGTGTGACATAAGAAATAGACGTCATAACAAATACTTTCTAAAGATATAGGAACTAAGTTCAATGCCCCAACGCATATATGCCATAGCAGTTGACTACTTCTACCCTTAGGCCATAGGCCATAGGCTCTAATGGTCAGACCCCGTCAGAGGATTATTGATGTGAACTGAGATCCTAGACTCCTAGTAAGTTAGGGAAGGATCCATTTACCGCTGGCGTCCAGTGTACTCCTGCACGGAGCAACCCAAGAACCTCGCCTTCCTTCACAAGTCCATTAAACAAAGACTGGAAGAAAGATCCTTCAACAGCCAAACCACTGGTTCCATCAATTTCTTGCAGCAACTGCTGCAATGAGCTCCATACCACAGTCAAATTTGTGGGAACGGTGATGCCTCGCACAGCACCACGAACCATGGCACCAACACGAGCCACATAGGCAGGAGTATACAACTGCCCGCCTTCAAGCCTTCCTTTCACCTATTTTCAAAAACGGATTGTGCCGTCATTCCAAATTCGCACTGCTTACTCATCAAAACAGAATTATCACTCTCATTCCAAATTTAACACAACACACACACACACACTAACTCACAATTGTTCCAAGGCGCGGCTCCAACATAGAGGAAACCAAGTCCAAACCTACGTTCAATTGCGCCGCGAGTTCCGTCAGCGCAATTTGACTACATTCCTGAAGCCTCTCGTTAATCTCTTCTGCAATTGAGTCCCAATAAGACTCCGACATAATTTCTCCCTGAGTCAACATCAGTTCTCGGTGTTCCGTTACAACGCTCTGAGCCTGCTTCTCCACGTAGTACAAGTCAACTCCAGTGGCGTCAGCGAGATCGATCAAAGAAACGCGCCCTATTTTCTTCACCTCCGACACCATCTCGTTCCTCAGTTGATCCTGACAGCATGCACGATCGCATTAATAAACGTTCGATTAAGAATCAGCACAACACAGTAAACGAAGCACGGAAGCACAATCGATTATCGAATTCAATCAAATTCATTGAATATGAAAATTGCAAACGCGGAAACCTAATCAGAAAAAGAAGCGAAGCATAGAGAGAGAGCGTACGAGAGTGATGTATTCTTTGCCGGAGACAGTGTGGAGAAGCTCGAAATCGATGATTTGGAGTTGCTGCAGTTTTTGGACCAATTCGACGACGTTTCGCTCCGATAAGCGAATGCTGGACTTGGCTTGCTGCGCGAACTCGAATTGTCGCTGCAGCTCGAGCAATTCGTCATCCATGGTTCGATCTTCACGCACGCACCGAAGAAGTTGCAATGCGTTTCTCTTTCAACCTTCCAAGCTTGCAATTCGATTGGGCGTTTGGATCCCTGAAATGTTCTTCGGTTTTGTATTTGTAGTGACGACTGCATTTATGTTCGGTCACACGATTTTGTTGAAGAAGGAAATTTGGATTAAGGACGATATGTCTTTAATCCAAATTTTAATCCTTCCTAATGCTATTGGTGATTAACTTCTTTTTTTGTAACTTTAGATATACTTATAGAGAAAATTGATTAAACCATAAAATTGTTTTTAACCGTGAATATTAAACTCATACTTTGAATCCTTCGACAAAATTCCTTTTAAAAAAAGTCCTTCTACAAAATAGTAGTAAAGTATACTAGTGTTTAATTTTTATGTATATTAAATATACAAAAATTTTCAGTCAAGAAAAAAGTATACAATTGTAAATTACAATTATATTGATATGAATTTCAAGACAACAAGCATAAAATCAACGATTTATCGTGCATGATTATTTCTTATTGAATTATAATTATCATGATAGTAAAAAAGTTTTCTACGTTATCAACACAGATTATTTACTTTGTTTTTAAAGAGAATAGACTATTTACTTAAAAATATGAGCTTAATTTCTATAGTTTTATGAATTTGTGGTTGGTTTGAGTTAAACAAGACTCTAACTATGTTAAGTAAGATTCTAAATTTAAATTTATAGATAAAAAAGTAATTAAAAGAAAAATTCTATTATATATAACTAATCAATTTTTTTAATAAAAAATAAAAATAATAAAAATCAATAATATATTATTATTAAATCACAAACTTACATATATCATAAAATTATTAATTTTTATAAAATTATTTTAAAAATCATATTAATACACCTACTTTTTGGATTAGTCAATCTCCCCCGCGACTACAAATCTCCCACTGTAGGAAACAAATGTGATATGCAAAGATATAGATTTTCTTTTAATACATGTGAAACTTTCTTTTAATACGTGTGAAACTATCATAGGCATGCCCACACTGGAATAAATTAAAAAGTATTAAATATACCCATCTCTTACACGATTACGTTGGAATAAATTAGTTTTCTACATATGTCTTTCGTTATCTCTAATAAATTATTTCCTCATAAAAAATGTGGAATTATTTTTCTTTTTCTATTCAGAAAAAACTTTCGATAGTGCTAATAAATTACGTTTATTTTAATTTCTTTGGATTTATTTATTTACGTAAAACTAGTTTTTCCTTTTACATTGAGAAATCGGATATCCCTTAGCACTTATCATTGGCTTCCAATCAGAGAATAAATCTACAAAAAAAAATGAAGCTCTTTGTCTCACATACCAAATCATTTTGCTCAACAGAAAGATTTCTTCCAGAGTGTACCCTGTTAGAGTTAAGTAGTAACACACTCATGGTTGATGGTGTACGCTGGAAAAAGACACCTTCGTGTTGCCGCTAAGAGGAAGTGCTTCATCGTGGAGTCCATTGGTGTATTCTATTTTTTTCTTAATGTATATTCCAGTGTAGGCATGCCTAAAATGATCCGCAAGTATCTCAAAAAACACCTTATATCTTACGGACTAAATTTGTTTTCCACAGTGGGGTATTTGCTTTATTCTCCCACCCTAGAAGCCGCCACTCAATCTGTAATACATTTGTATGTAATCTGAATTCCGAATTCGAAGGGTGAAAAGGTTGTGCTGGCGACTCAGAGGTGCAAGGGAAAGGATTAGTGGCTGTGGCAAGAAGATTCGATAAGATGGAGACTTTACAATATTTGGGGTGCACCAAGCAAATAGGGTTCCATAAAGGAATTGCAAGTTCTAAGTTGATGGACAGGCTAGGTCCATAAAAGCTGAAAATTGGGCCTATATTTTCCAATTTCGAGGCCTTATTTTTCTAAAATGAGCTGTGAAATTGGATTGTTGATTTAATGATAAAATCTTATTAATTATTAATTAACTTCTTAAAAATAATCAATTAAACAGAATAAGCTTGTTTCAGTAAGACCTTTTTTTCAATTTTTGTACTGACAAAGAAAGTCAAAAACAAAAAGTAAATTACTGTATTTTTGTGTCATGCATCGAATAGAAGAGGAAACTGCAAAACAAGAGAAACAGAAATACAACACTGATCAGGTCATTCAGTCCAGCAGATATGAACATCACAGTCCAGACAAAGCATACATTAGGCCCAATAGCAATAAAGCTCTCACTTGATTTCTCTATCCGATGCCATGTTTTAGTCTTTTTGATGTGTCTTTATATATTTTGTCGCATAGCAGAAAAAAATATAAACTAAAATATAAACTACGACAATAATTGGGACAGCTGTTTTTTGCATTTTGTCCTCTTCTCTCTCTCTCTCTCTCTCTCTCTTTTTTTTTTTTTTTTTTTTTTTTGCAACCTCATTGTACCATAGATACTACAAAACTGTCTGGCTTGGTTTAATGAATGGAAGAAAAACTATTTGTTCTCTTTTTCTCCTTTTTTTCTTGGGACAATGGGGCTGTACTTTTTGTGAAAGCAAACGTGCTATTTATGCATTGAAAATTTCACATGATTTTTATATTGATTAATAATAACTTAACCATTACTTAATAAGGCATATAGATTAGTAAATAAACTAAAGATTTATTCTTAATAAACGTATAACATTGTATTTTTTCTTGAACCAATTCATTTTTTTATCAATTTATTAGTGTGAAGTATTTACTAATTATGAGTAATCTTTGTAAAAAACACTTAACTAAGCACCTTTCATACATCTTGCTTAAGAGATTTGAATCACATGATCCACTTGGATCACTTTAATATTGGTTAACCTATCCATATATACTTTTTAAACTAAAATTGGATTCATTATGTTAAAATAACGTGTGTTTTTCTTGTTTAAATAACATGTATCCTTCATAAGAGACAATCTTGTTTAAGCTGGATAAGATCCCATTAGGTAATCAAATTCTTTCTCCAAGTATTTTAATACCACTGTATAATGTATACCCAAAATTCGAACTGAAGACATATGATTAAGCTAAAACAACCTCACACCATAAGAGTTGGAAAATACAGTATTAAGCATACTATTAAACACCACGCAAGTATGATTATACTCACTTTAGTTGGATATAAATCCATCAGGCCGTGAAAGAAAAAGGTAGTAAATGAAAGGGCAACAAGGCTTTATTAGTGATTCTATATCGCATACAATATCTTACGCTCATTGTTTAGTAGCTCAGAATCTGACATAACAGACACTGAAAAAGACCTTGACCTGCTTCCCATTGAAGATTTCCGAATGCTCCTTAAGTTTGAGGCCTCAATGCGATGCCTAATGACCCAGTAACTCATGGTGCCCAAAGTTGTGGCCATTATAGTTGTCCCTATGATTGTGACTCCAATTGCAAGCCACTTCTGATCCTTCCCCACCACTACAAATGACAGTGCCAAGAAGGCCACAGAGATAAGCACACAAGCCAACCACATTAGTTTGTTAATGATGGCCATCATCTGCTTCTTTGCTTTGCTTTCTATGATCACGACCGAGGTTTGCACCACCACGACGGCCAGAGAAATGAAGAGCGAGATGGAATCGAAGACGAAGAAAATGAGAAATGCAGCTTGCGGGGCTATGTTTGCTTCACCAATGGTCATTCCTGCAGGGAGGACTTTTGGATCATCAGCAAATTGGCCAGGGACTGTGAAGATGGCTGCAAAGGCAACTGTGGCAATGAGGACTGCAACCACAGTTGTGGAGTTTATTGCATTGTTGAGTCCTTCAGCATGCATTTTATTGATGCGCTTGGCTATGCCTTGAACACCTCTTCGAGTTTGGCGCGTGTGTTCCAACTGGTAGTGGACTTCATGCTTTATGTCACTCACAGTTTGTTTCAACTCTCGGGCTGTAGCTGTTCCTGGTTGAGCCTTTATGGCTTTGGCGCTTTGAACACCGTGTTCAAGGAGAAGGTCTTTAACTTCAGAATTCCCAGTTTTCTCAGCTGTGTCTAGTGCAGTTTCGCCAGATTTGTTAACTACCAAAACATCGGTTTCTGTCTGTCCAAGAAGCAACTTAATAATCTGCACAAACAGAAATTAAGAGTTTAGACTCTACCATTAATCCAACAACTTGAAACAAATATTGAATTAACTTTTACAACCACATTGTTACTTTATGCTAGCAATTTATCTGTATTAAAGCAAATTGAAGATGGTTTGGATTGGATTTTGCTATATTAAGATGACTCAGTCCCACAAAAGGGTCAATTCTGGTCTTGCTAATAGGTAACCAGAAAAGGATGGTTTATAACATGATGCACATATGCTTCTCCCACTTAGAGATGCAGCAGAATGTTCCTTTATGTTCATAATGAGTATTGTGCTTTATGTTATGAATAATCTCGTTAATACCCCAAAATACTATTTTTCATGAATGTGAAACTTGATCAAGACTAATTCCTAGCCCTGAATGTTTCTGAATGTTTCAAGTTTCAACACTATTTCCGGTAAATGATTCTTCAACTCAAGAGTCTAGGCACTAAAAATAAGATCATGCTCTCAAAACTTCCTCTTTTTTTTTTTTTCATTTCATTTTTTCAATAGCCAATCCTGTTAAATACAGTCCTATTTTCAAAAACAATGTTTCTGAAGACACTTTCAGAATGTAGAAGCTAAAGGCTAGAATGTAGACACTTTATGAATATCACAAATCAAAACATTGCAATCTGGAATAAGGTTCAACACTCAGATGTTACATACGCATATCTCTTGGAAGTGGGCAATTTGTCCACATCTAAAATATGGGGGAAATTGACTCCTCAGTTGCTATGAAGAACACACAGACAACAGCAACTATAAATTAGATTTGAACCCAAATGTTGGCCAAATCTATTCTTACATTTTTCTTTCGTCCTGGAAACAAACGCATAACACCATAACAGGCACTAACATTCTAAATTTCTAATAACTTAAAATGACTTCAGATGACTGTTTCCAAAATGATTAGCCAAATATCATAAAAAAATTGGGCTGCCACTTCCTTTGTCTTCATATAGTAATAAAAGATTATAGACTCATATTTCAAACTAAAAACAAAAGAATACAACAACGTTCACCATCCGGAAGAAATCATTCAAGCTGATTGCTATCATGAATTCCTAATACCAGGAGTACTACCAAACAACATGGTATTCTTGTTTTCTAGGCAGGATAGGCACACCATGAAAAGAACACATTTATGATTTATACAAGTGAATAGTGAATGGCGATCTAAATCACATTCTACTTTTTATCATCATAATCTTACATATGAAGTTTTTATGTAAATATAGGCATAATTATGACAGGCACAGTCTAATTTACCTGAGCCCTGCCCTTCCTGGTTGCTATATGCAATGCTGTGTTACCCTTATTATCAACCACGTTTATTGTTGAGGGATCAGCTTTTATCAACTCCTCCACCACCTCAAGACTCTGTCCCTTCACTGCCATGTGCAGTGCTGTCTGTCCCTTCTTATCTGTCCGTGTTGCAACCACAGGCTCCTTCCCCAATAGCGCTTTCACAACCTCCAAATGTCCATTTCTCGCAGCAGAATGCAAAGCCGTTTTCCCATTACTTCTAGCAATGGTTGCCAGATTACTACCTGCTTCCAATAGAAGCTTCACTATCTCAGTATGCCCTTGTAATGCAGCAGTGTGCACTGCTGTGGTGTTGGATGGATCCACAGTCATTGACAATTCAGGATGAGCCTCCATCAGGATCTTCACAATATCTGCAACAAGAAAAACTGTTATTATGGCGAGTACAAAAATAATAAAAAAAGAAAAGGCCAAGGTGACCTGCATCCCTGGACAGTCAGAGAGATTCAATTTCTTTTAAGAGAACAAATACAAAGAGTCTCTATCAATGATACAATCAACAACCCCTCCCCTGTTTTACCCTAATCGCAACCCAATAAAGTGATTTACATTCCAAGGAAGAACAAAAAAACAAGTCTTTAGATTTTGAGCTCCAAAATATTGGGTCGGGTTTTAGTTCAGGACAATCCATTAACAAAAAAATTCAAGGTATGAGGAGTTCTAGTCCTAGTAATACACTCTTTACAACATACTTTCTTGTATTGGTTAAAATTATTGAAAACTACAAAATCATGAGAAAAGTTCATTGAATAAGATGTGAAACCCACAAAATTTTGTAATTTTCAATAAATTTCAATTAATAGAAAAGAGTGTGTTGCTTGCATTTCTCTTCAAGGCATCTCAACAAAAACAAAACTGAGATTCCATCTGAAGATCACACACCACAAAAGAAAAAAACAGACAAAACCACATTGAAGACATACCCAAATCCCCTTGCTTGGCAGCAATGTGAAGTGCATCAAAACCATTCCGGGCCTTAATTCCAGCACTAGCAGGATCATAATATTGAATCAGCTCCCTAACCATTTCAACATAACCATATTCAGCAGCAACAAAAAGAACCGTTTCTCCGGCATGGTTCTGCTTTGTCAACAACATACGCAATTCACCCTCTTCACTACCACTAACCGTGTCTTTCAGAACACTCATATTCCCTGCTCTTGCTGCAGAGTGCAAAGGTGTATCATCCCTTTTACCTGTCAATTGCTTAGTCATTTTTTTCCTTGGCGTCCTTGGCGTGCTTGCTGATGCAGCTTGTGGCTGTGCATTTGGTGTGTCCATTGGACTTGGATTCAACACCAACCTAATGAATTTCTAACTTTTGACTCTTAATTGCTACTATATATCAGAATTCAGAATCTTCTTTTCTTCCTTCCAGCAAAAACCCAGATCAACACTAGCATCTTTCATCCCAAATAATTCTCTCTCCTTGAAGCAGCAACTGAGGAGAGGATCATCCAAATCAATATAAAAAATAAATAAAAAAAGTCTGAAAATATCAGAAACTTTCTATCCTCCTGCAACCCTCCAGAATCATTGCACTGGTCACCAAAAAAAAAAATGAGTTAAAACTTAAAAAAGTTAAAACCACAACACCAAGAAAAAAAAATTGCATTTTCTTCGTGTTTGAGAGAAAGTGGTAGGAATGAAGTTCCAAAAGAAGTAATCACAAAGGTGCAAATTTAAGAAAAGATTTTTATTTTTTTTTATCATAGCTGACTTTGAAGGAAGAGTCTCAGTCTCACCTTGTTGTGTTGTTGGTAGAAAGCATTGAGATTTGAGGATAGCTTTGGTTGGACACCTTGTAATGTAAAGCAACGAACTTTGGGGACAGAGAAGGAAAAAATGAAAGTGATTTGGTTCTGGGCAATGAATATTTAGAACTTAGAAGGTGAAAAGAATAAGCATAGGCTAAGGCAATAGAAGGCAATGATTAAGATATAAGAGACGAAAGGCACATGTAAGCAACAACTTTATGCGAATCTAAATCAGAGGCAGAGCTATGCTACCAAACTTAATAAGTAACTGAGTGACGATGGAATTGGAAGGAAGAGAAAGTGTTGTGTTTGTGAATAATAGTAAAAAATGAAGAGTGAGTGAAGAGAAGAATGAAAAAAGGAAAATAGAGTGGCAAACAGCAACGGCGGTGAAAGACAAGCACGAGACCAAAAAAACGAAAGCTTCCAACGAATGGAAACCGAATTAACAGAAGTACCACGCGCACTTCGATGCCACTGCCGCGAGTGGACAATGTGCTTTCTCTTTCAGCAACAGTATTTCAGTTGACTCCTCCATCGCTAGTTTTAAGTCCTCATTATCCTTCTTTTTTTTTTTCTTTTTCTTTTTTAAGTTGAGAAATATATTTGAAATAATAAAGTACTATACTATATCTATCAAAATAAAATTTAAAATTATAATAAAATATTAAAAGTGAAAAAAATGTTCTTCATCAATTTTTAATCAGTTATAGTTTTATATTTTATTTTTTTAAAGCTTATGAATTTGAGAAATTATGAATGATAAAATGAGTTGAATCTATAATAAGTTGTGTTAAATTATTTATAATTTATTTTTTTAAAACACTTTTAAACATTAAGGGGTGTTAGTAATAATATATATATATGAATATTAGTATAATATTTTTAAACATTAAAAGAAATGGTGTGAGAATAAAAAAAAGATAATGTTATATGTAATTCAAAGAAATCTCATAAGTACAAATATAATTTTATCTTTATATTTTTATTTTTTATTATATACTTATTTGGTGTCATAGATAGCCCGTTGATAACTTTTATTTTATAATTATAGCAAGCCAACCCAACTCAACTGGCAACTTACCCATAATTGAGATGAGTTGAGATTTATAATTCATTCTCAAAATGGGTTTAATCCAATTTAATTAATAATTATTTTTTATTTATCTATAGAAATCAGAAATAGTGTTAAAAAGTTTATTCTATACATTCTATCCAATCAATTGAGTTATACAATTTATTTAAGGACACTTGGTTGCATTTTTTTATTATATATTTTTTAAGGGAAAATTTAATGTATATTTGATTAACTAATTTTATATTACAAATTTATATTTATAGTTAATATTTTAAAAAATAATTTGAATTTTTAAAAAACTAAAGGTATTTCCTAAAAAAACTAAAGGTATTATTCATTAAATCAATTCAATCTTGTCAAACTTATTTTCTTTTTGTAAGGTTGTGGTTTATGCGTGTTATTTCGTAAATAGTAATAGAACCCCAATTTACCAAATGGGGAAAAAATATGCTTTAATGGTAAACATTAAAAACAAATGGGGAAAAAATAACATTCATCACACAAACTATCCCGCATTGATAAATAGTAATAGAAACTCAATTTATCAAAGGTGGCACAAATAATTCAACATTTGTGTCCTTTAATGAAAGATAGAGAGATTCAATTTTTGGCTGAAAATAAAATTACGAAAGAAAGGTATTATTTTACTCTCAAATGAACAGATTAGGTAGGAGGAGAGATGGTTAAGTACTACTACCAAATCCTAATATTTTCTTGTTACAGAAAATAAAAATAAAAACTCGAAACGAATGAGCAATTTCCAACAGAGACATTTGTTCCTCTCCCGAAGCGAGTAAACTTAGCAGCCTGTGCGTATCTTACAGTATGCATGTAAAAATCGTCAATATAATTTTTATATTTTAAAACATATTATTCATAACAATTAAGTTCGTTTTTGTCAAATCATCAGTGTTTAATTTCTAATTATATGACAGAAAACTTGAGTAAAAATCTTGATTTAGTAATTTTGATATTTTTTTAATAAAAGTAATTTATATAGTTGTCGCCTTTACTAACATTTTTAAGTTTGATAAAATTAATATTTTAGGTTTTTTAACTTTAATAAAAGTTTTAATATAATAAATTTTTGGTAAATTTTAATCATTAAACTTTTCTTTTTGTGTTTTGGTGATCTTTTAAGTTTCTATCATCAATTTTTGTTATAATAATGTTAATGTGTTGTTTATGCTTAATATTTTCCAAATTTACCAAAAATCATATAAAAAAAACTTTTTAGATGTTCTAATTGAAAAGAATTTTATTTTCATCAATACTGTTAGTCCTGAATCCTTTATTTTTTACTCTCTAACAACAATTCCGCTATTATTATATTCTTTTTAGTGAATAATAAAAAAAAACCTTTTCTGTTAATTCACTCTACCTAAAAAAAGAGTTTCTAAGAAAAATTATGAAATGAAAAGTTACAAGATTACATTTTTAAAGACTGTTAATTAAAAAGATTAAACTGAACTAAGGAAATTAGAAAATTAAATTGAAATTAGAGAATTAAAATACTAATTTTATCTTCAAATTTTAAATTGTAAGTTTGTTGTGGCGACAATGAAACATTTTAAAATTCATTGTTAATAATTATTTCATCTTTGATCAGTACTGGATATTTCCATTTTTTTAAAAGTAAACAATATAACGTATATGATTAAGTACTGACGAGTAGGTGATTCAAGCAAATATAAACTTGACTCGTTTTAAGTAAGGTTAAAGATTCGACTGTATGAGAAAATTTTCCAATGAAAAGCTAGTCACATAACATTGTAAATATTACATTGTATTACTGACTTATATAAAATTTTCCAATTGTACGTGAATTGTCTCTTATAAAATATAAAATATACTTGTAGTCCATAAAAAAAAAATACCAGTTATGATCTATGAGAGATGACTCTATGCATCTTAACATATATTAAATCCGAAGTTTTCACTTTTCAAAGACCATACTTGATACTTGATCAATGGATAGTCTAGTTTAAACACACCACCAGAAACGTGCCTTTCTAATGTCAACCTCGTCAATTTGGCACACTCCAACAACAACTAGCCAAGGTGCATGCACTTCATCTTATACCAGGTTGATTGCGATGGGAAATAATTTAAACAAAGATTAATATAGCTAGCCAGTGTCAAATAAATGATATGAGTATTTCAAATTTGACTAAAATTTAAAAAGTTTGTAAATTGAAAGAAAATAGTAAAACTATAAGATATATGCATAATTTATTTAGATACAATTTAAAAAGCCATTTAAATTAATTAGTATGTACATATATAATTAATTCTAAAAAATATAAAGTTCATTTTTAAAAGAAAAAACTTAAGAACTACATGTGCCGTTTTCAAGTAATAATAGACTAAACGATTAAGTCATTTTCAAGGTAGTTAATTTTAATTTAACATACACAAGTGGAGCATATGGGATTTAGGAGAGAAATAAAAAATAATAATGTAAAATTCAAAAGGGATCAACTAGGAATTTATAAGCAGTTCAGATTTTGGAAGAAGAAGAAAATTCGAATGTAAAGAAGAAATTTAAAGATAAATGATTTTAGAGTATAAGTAGTTGAAATTAAAGAAAAAAATAAATATATTTTTAAGTGATTAATAATTTAAAATTAAAAACATAAATATTAAATAATCATCAAATCATTCATCTTAAAAGGATTTTTCTATAAGAGATTATCTCACTTTTAATAGTGAGAATAAAATTTTAATGTATTTATTTATTTTCAAACAATTGGAAGGAGAATTTATTATTATTGATAACACGAAAGAGAACAAAAGTGAGGGAAGGTGGAAAGTGAGTTAAGCAAATTCAATGGCTTACTCATGACTCAATTTATTAACAGTTGAGTAAAATAAATTTATTTGCATTTATTAATGAAAGATTAAACTTTCTTAAACTCAATTATCAGTCAATGGTTTTTTGGATAAGGAGATGATGTTTTGATTTCGGATAGGAATTTTATTATTTTATAAAGTAATTATAAACAACTTAAATTACTTAGTCTTAAGAAAACAAATAGGTATTTAAGGGTTGATTTGATTATAAGGATACGATAAGAATGTATAAAATAAGATAGTTTGATGTAAATTAAATACCCTATTATATATATATATATATATATAGATAGATTGGTGGCAACAACCACTGTAACACCCCGAATTTTGTGATGATCTAAGCATTTATTGAATATGTTTTACATATATTATTAATTAGTAGAATTTTCTGATCTTAAGGATATATAATTTTAAGAGAAATTTGATTGTTTTTCTGACAGCATCGATACACGCTATATAAGTTAGAAATTTCAAACTGAAGCAGAATAAGGTGAGATAGGACTCATATGATAAAGAATAATTTGTAGAGTTAGAATACAGCTATGACAGAAAAACCTTAGAATAGAATTTCTATGAATTTTATACGGTAATAACTTTGAAATTTTATTCAAAAGAATTCAGGCAGCAGAAATATATGGAAAAATGATAAGTAAAATTTGTGGAATTTTCTCTTAATTATAGGATGTACAGACTTATTTAATAAAATGGTTTAGTAATTTTGATGGTCAGAAGTAGAACGGACCAATCAGAATTAAGATAGAGCAGTCTTGTACGTAAAGCCTGTGTAGTACTCTGTATAGACTGCTTGTGAGCTATTTATACTGTAATTGAAGCCAGTTCTGGAAATCTCTAGAGTTTTATTATTTAATCTTATCCTTTAGGCAGAAGAGTTCAAATTGAACTTTACTTCCTCCTATGAATGCCATGTGTGAAGACAACTTGGAATTGAATTCTTCCTCTTCATGAAAAATGACATATGGACAAAAGGAGAACCACACAATTTTCTCCTCTTTAAAGGAAACCAAAACGTGGTGTAGAAGGAGGAGGGAAAGATAAAAATCTTTCCCCTTGGCCATGGTACCCACATGAAGAGAGGAAAGGAGAGGGATAAGGTGGTTTTGTCCTATTCAAAATTGATGAGTCATGATGAGTAGAAAAATATCTTAAGGTTCATGAATTAAAGTGATAAGGTGCAATCATGAAAGCTTAAGAAATATCTATCCACTTGTAAGCCACCATAAGAAGCCATCATAACCTTAAAAGATATTTGTACAAGATGGCATGAAAGGAAGAAAAATCTTTTCTTCTTTCCCCTTGATGGCCACGTGAGTGAGGGAGTAAAAAGAGAGGAGATTTCATGACTTAAATACCTGGGAACAAGTGGAGGACACTTGGAAGAGAATCCTCATGACTTAGGAGATTTTTGTTATAAAGCTAGAAGCTATTTAGAAGAGTAATTATGAGTTTAGTTAGGATGTAATAGAATGAGATGAAACTAAGTTCTAATGGAACCAAATGAGAGTAATTAATTAGAAAGGGTAATTATGTCTTTAAATATTTTATCACTTTTCAAACCCTATATAAAGAAAGGAGTGCCCTTAAGTGGAAGTCACTTTCAAGACTCTCTTTCTCCACCAAACCCCACGTGAATCTCTCTCCCTCCCATCTCTTTCATTTCATTTTCACCCTTTCCTTTTCAAGGCATAAGTTAAAGTAAGAAGAGGCCCCACTTCCCTTAAGGTCACGTGTAGAAGGCTAGCACTTTTAGGAAAAGTTTGTTAAGCTTTGTAAGGAGTTATTAGGTATGTATAGGGAAGTTTTATGATAAGGATAGTTTAAGTGTTACTTGTGTTTGAATAAGTGTTTGAAGTTCTGTGAAGTATGACTTGTATCTGAGTAATTGTTGGATTTAAGTTATAGTTATATGATTGAGTGCCTGAATGAAGTTTTATACTTGCTGAGTGTTCTATGAATCTCTGTACATGAATGATATGTTGAGTTTCCATTCATGAGTAATAAGCTGAGTTCGGTACATGATTTATGCTGAATTTCTAAGTAAATTATGTGAGGCAGTGATTGGAGTCTGATGTTGAAAATAAATATGAGTTTATAAAATGAATGAGATATGCATAAGTGAATCAGTCTCATGTGTCTCATAGAGTTGCCTCAGAGAGGAGGTGTGCCTCAGAGAGGAGGTGTGTCAGATAACTGCAGGAACAAAGTCCGTGCATTCAGGTAGAGAGGTTTGAACTGGGGGGTGACTCTTGCGGTGGGGAATCACGCCACCCATAATGATCACATGAGTGTGGGTGAAAACCTGTGTAACACCAGGAGACCCTGACTGATCGGAGAAGTTCTGTGCCACTGAGATAGGGTTATCTTGACAATTGGTACCACATGTTCATGATGTTGAGAGTTTGGGAGAATCATGCATCATATAAAATTAGAACTAAAATTTGAGGACGTTGTTATAAATAACTGCGCACTGAATATAACCTGTTGCTTAAACTATGTTTATTATAAACTTACCCTGTGTTTTGTGTCTGTGGTTGACACCTGCTATGACCTTGATTTCCATTGCAGATGAACAGTAAAGAGAGACTACCTAGCTGCTTACAGGAAGAGGATTTTGTTTGAAGATGTTTAATTTGAAGATGTATTCTTTTGTTATAGAGTGTTTTAGTTATTTGTACTATGTAATAAAACCAGTGTCAATTGTACTCTTATTATATGTGACTTCAAGTTTATAAATATTACTCAGTGATGAAATTTTCTTGGAGTATCAGTTATTGACAAAATTTTGTTATATTCAACTGAGTGCTCTTAAGTAAGTTGAAAATAATTTTCATTAAAAATCAATAATAACAAAGACTTTAAGTTGAGGTGTTACAACCACGGTGTAGGAGTGCATAACAATGTTGGTTTTGGAGGTGATGTTAATAATAATAGTAATAAGAATGGTGATAAATATAAAATGACAATGATAATAATAGAAATGTGGTATATGATGATAACATTAGGAATTATTGTGAATATGTTATTAAGATAATAACAATAATAATAATAATTATGATAATAATAATATTAGAAATGATGTCGTGCATAATGATTACAACAAAAATAATAATAATGGATGAATTAATAGTTATGATAATAGTGATTTCAATAAAAATATATGGAAGGTAAATGGATAGTTGGGAACAATGAAAATGACAACAATTTATGCAGTGATGGTGGTCATGATGACAAAATCAATGATATGTGATGCTGAAAATAGATAATAATGACAATGGTAATAAAAAAGATTGAGATAACAATAATAAAAGTAACAACAATGATCGTGGTGAAAAAAGAAAAAAAAATTCATTAAACTAAAATACTTAAAAGTTTAATTAAATCAAATTTAAGTCAATAAAAGAAATTTTAACTACCTCTAACTTTGTTAACCTTAATCCACCTCCTCCATCTTTGGTATCAGCCGTGATTAGTGATTAGGGATTACAGCGAGTTGACTCAACATTGGGTCCACACGATTGGTCTTGAGGACTTGCGAGTGTCTGTTTTTGGACGGACGTGGGAAAGTGGGCACACCCATGCCACATTATTTAAATGGATACTCATATAATTAATAATTTACAATACACCCATTTAAAAATTGGGTCAGTAATGGCCATTGAAAAAATTTGCTTTATAAAATTTCAGATACTCAAGCACATGGTGGAACTTGTTCTCCGCGTGAAGGTGCAGGCAAAATTAGAATCACTAGCAACAACATATTGAAATGCTTCATTTGGGTAACCTAACCCGACAAACACTGAAAAACGCATATGCAAAGTGGTTTGTTTATCCATGCCAATGCAAAGTGGTGTAGTAAGAGATTGAGATTCTAATAACTATCTTTCCTTACATTCCCAATTGACAAAAAAACTAAGGCATTGCCCTCGATTTCGTCTCAGAGAATAATTGCCTTAATTTCCGCATATATATAATATCCCTACTCAGAATTTGCACTCAAGATATGGAGGCATCTACATCTATACACAAAATTCCCTAATAATTGTGCCCCCTATAAATAATTCCCTCAATAATGTCTCCCTCACAACCGTTATTGCGAAGTCACAGTGTATGTCTTATCTTGTGTTTGTCAATTTTATCAAACGATTTAGGTAGTGATTTTTTTTTTTTTTTTGCTGAGTGCTAGGTAGTCATGTTTATACAGGTATATAAATGAAAGGTTTTTTATACAGGAGAACTTGCTAAACTCTAATTTTATAATTATTTGCCTTATATATCTTTTAAGATAATATCACATCTTATTAATTTTGTTAAAAGGAATCAAAGTTTATTTAACAAGTAATAAATACCTATAAACTAATAATATTCTTAACAATTTTCAATGGGATTTTTTTTTCTAACTATATAAGTTGAGGACGGTCATTTGAAAATGTAATGAACTAGCTAGGATTGAATTTCACATTCAATAAACCCAATTTTCAAAGAAAAGAGAATTGCAAGCCACCACTTTACGTAAGAAGCTGTAAAATACTGGAGTAACCTTGTTGAATTAAATAGGCTATCTGACTCATGGAGACTTGAGAGTCGTTACCCAACTTTTCAAAATAAATAAATAAATATGCTAACATCATTCAAGAGTTTGGTGGTTGTTTTATCTCGTTGACTAAGCCATGATAGTGAACGCTTCCAATGTAAAAGTTCAATATGCTGTGATTAGCCATAATATAAACTAAAAAATGACACACAAAATAATGTTACTACTAACCATCTTAATTTAGAATTCTGTCATAAAACATTTACATAATTAAAAAATAAAATAACTTAAAATGAAATTAAACTAAAATTCATGTCACGTCATTTACTTTAAAAGAAATAAAGCATTATTATTTCTGGCGCGGGGAAAATCCAAAATATGCTATATATTGTCTGCCCCATATGTCTCTTGCACATGTGTTTTGTATTATCTCCAGATTTGTTGATCACTATAGTATATCACCGTTATCGGAAAAAATCACCTTAGTTTTTTTATGCTGCAATGAAAATAAAAATAATAATAAACCTTATGTAAATTACTATTTTTTTTATCATAACACAACCAAGAAAAAATAACCCAAATCCTCTTCATATACAATATAAAATACAAATGGACCCGTCTGAATACTCTAGTATATCAATAAGATTGTAAGATGCCATATATCAAACAGCGAATTCGTCCAAACCGAGTTAATATTTTCAAGTGTTGTTCTGCTGCGCGCGTGACTATTGGTACTTGGTACTATCAAACTAGTACTATAAAATTGAGTTTTTTTGGGTCTTTTTGCAATATTTTCTTTAAAATAATCATATTCATTTATATGATTTTTTATTTATTTTAAAATTAAAAATAAAATATTAATTAAATTATTTTAAAAGAGAATACATATTATAAAAGTATGAAAAGTTTACTCCACCCACTATCTAAAAATTTATAATACTAAATATCAAGAAAATTTAACTCAATTAATTAAGAAGAGTATGCAAGTATTGTAAAATGTTAGGTTTTGTGATTAATTTATACTGATAACAAACAAATAAATTGACTCATATATCAGGATTTCTACGTTTTACTTTTTTTATTTAATATTTTCATTAAATATTAAAAATATTTACAAAATTGTTAAAAGATACTATAGCATTACTTTGTATAATTATATAAATCAAATAGTCTGTCATTTTCATTTACCTCTTATTGGTCATCAATTTTATATTCTAAAAAAAATTTCAACAATACAAATTATTAACGTTGACAATTAAATACTAATTTGTACACGAACGCTGCAATTAATAGCATATATTCATCAAATACCGGTCAATTTCACATACGGAGTACACAAAAAACGTGAATCACGGCCTCTCTCTTTCAAGTTTCAACCCTAGTCCAGCAATTTTTGTGTGTGCTAATTTTAGATAAAAATAATTGTGTAAAGGGATAATTAAGAATAAACATTTTCTTTACTTATTTTTTCAATTTTATGAAAAAAATATTATTTGACACATTGCCATAATGAAATTATGTGAAAAACATATTATGACACAGACACACACATGAATAATGATTTTTTTCCCTTAAGAACTATAAAATTAATATATTTCTAATATTTAACATGAGACTAAAGTTTCGTTAATTTTGTTAAATACAATGATTGAAAACTTTTATAAAAACAAAAAAAAAAATATTTGTATAGACTAACAGTAGTATTTAAATAAAAAAGAAAGTCAATAAAACAATATCCATAACAAATGAGAAAACAGGAAACCTCACAGCCAGAGTCGCATGGACATGGTGCGCCAAGCCGCCAAGCATCCAAAGGAAAATACAAACAAAACCAACGATCTCTTCTTTTAACGAAGCTAATGTTAATCGGCTTAAAAGTATTTTTGGTCAACTTATTTTTTTAAATCTATAATTTTGATATTTTATTTTAAAATAAAAATATTTTATTTTTTATTTTTAAATCCATAATTTTAATCTTTTATTTTAAAATAAAAACACTTATTCATCTATTTTTTTTAAATCTATAATTTTCATCTTTTCATCAAACTAAAAATATTATCAGTAAAGATTTTCATGTTAACTATAATATTAATTAAAAAAATTACCTCCTCGTTTCACAACTCAGGTCACTAAATTTGGATTATATCAGATTAATTTCTTAGTGATCAAATTTTTTAAATTTAATAAAAGAATTAAAATCATAAATTTTACAAAATTAAAAGACTAAATATATCTATTTTAAAATAGGAAGACTATAACTTACATATTAAAAAAACTAAAAGAACTAAATATCTCTATTATAAAATAGAAATCAAAATTATAAAATTTAAAAAATAGATAACCAAAATTATATTTAAGTCTAATTTTTTGTTAGAAATTAAACCTCAATATAAGTATGAATTGAACGTATAAAGCACAATTAAGGAGCTGGGTCTAATTCACTTGATTAAATATTTGTGTACAGAGTTTAATTTTTACTAATAAAAAAATAACTTATAAAGCACAATTTTTATTAAATTACCTTTTAACGTATTCTTATTTTACAAAATTAACTATATGATCCCATTTTTTAATCAACTTCCTCCTCTTTCTCCTCTTTCTCCCTCTTTTATTCTATGCTTTATTTATAAATAATTTTTTTTAGAGAGACACAACGTGTCTTTTTTTTTTTTTTTCTTCTCTTAGGCATATATATAAAGCAGCAACTGACTGAGAAGCAATGTAATCACAAGACAAAACATGTATGCTCTATTTGGAAAAGTGAATAGAAAGTAGGGGTGTTAGGAAGCTAAAATAAAACCTACTTGAATAACTAGGAGACTACAGACGAGGCCGGAACCAAAAATAAATGTTAGGGGGAGCAAAAATTTAACACATTATGAAGAGGGAAGCTAGAGCATTAAACTTGGGCTACACCTAGTTCGACCCCTGCTGCACAAACTAGCATTAGAGAGACTAAGAAACGATAAAAAAATACTGAAGTTTCTTTTCACGATGATAGTCTCCTGAAAGGAATACACTTACACAACCTAATTGATGTCAAGAAATGAATAATACACATCCAGATGTCTGAATCCTATTATTTGAGGAGAGCTAGAAATAAATGATATAATATATAATGTAAATAACTAAGCTCATCCAATGAAATATTTTAAATTAAATATAAAAGGTCTTTTAAAAACTTTTGGTGTGAGAGTTGTTGGCCTCCTTAAGCACATCCTGTTAAAGGGTGGTATTACGAATAAATTTAAGTAACATTATAATTTTTAATTATTAAATAAAGATGGTACTGGATATTCTTAAAATGTTACATACAATTATTATTTATTTGTCATCGATTTAATATTTGAAATATTAATGTAATTTTTTTAAAAGAAACTATAATAAAACTCTAGTACTAGATATGGAGAATAAGTCCTTTTATAATAGATTTTTATATTTTTATCTTTAAAAAAACAGATTTTATATAAAAAAAATTGTGAGAATAGATTTTTATATGATAAGGTTATTTGAAAATTCTAGTTTCTCTTTTACTAATGTTAAACCGTAGGGCCCTCATCTTCTTATCGTGTAAAAGTTTCATGAATATTTATTCGCATAGTGGGCTTTAGTACCCTACTTCTTATTGTCCAAACTCTAAAGACTAAAGGTCATATTAAAATTTTGGTTTGACGTGAACTGAAAGTTGACCGGGGAAGATGACCAATTTTTATGTTTCCGGCCGTTGACCATTGACTGAAATAGTTATTGAGCAATGAGCATGACCTGACATACGGATTTTAAGCTACACTGCCGGTATGCCCAATTCATAATGGTATTTGTTCAAAATATAGCATCCAAATTCCTTCAATTATAGAACTCTTCGTGATATATAAGAATATTAGGTTCTATCTGAGTTTTACAGTGAAGATTAATGCTTAGGAATCTGATCATAACACGTACATACTCATACAGCATAACCACTTTTGGCGGTATAAGTCAGCAACTGTGGTCGTGCCGTGTCACACCAAAAATTACTTAACGGGGAGGCCTAATTACAAAATATTAGGTGAGATTACTTACGCATTAAAACTAGGCAAATTTAAACTTTATGAAAGCCTACCAAATGAATTAAATTAAATAGTATAAAATATAGAAGACAGTTTACGAAGGAATTTTTTTGGCTTTGAGAGGCCACCTCCTCCCTATACTAGCACCAAAGCTAGGTCCACCCTTGCGCAAGTTGAAAGGCTTCTTGAATGTAAGAAGTCTTAAATCACAAAATGGAATAATTTGGCCTAACTGAATTTTCAGTAGTTTGAAGCTAAAGATTATCAGCGCTACAAGTTTCAACAATCAGCCGTCAAGATCATAGAGTCATTCGATCATTTTGATGGATAAGAAATGCATATCCTATCGTATACCTACATTTATAAATAAATAAATAAACCAAACAAAATGAACAAGCTCAATTTGCAGCATAAAATTCATAGGCAACAAAGCTAAAAGCTTGATACAGGAAAAATATCTCAATCTTAAAGGACTCATGTTTACAAATAAATGTATATTATTCAATAATTGCAGCACTTTTCTCGTAAAAAGAAGATAATTTGTCTCACCGAAACGGATGCGGCGACAAATCCAAAATAAATATCTCAAATGATAAATCTAAAGTGGACTGCCGTTTGAGCCACTTGAGCTCAAGTACGTCTATCCGTGTTGGGTAGGGTGGCCATCGGGTATAAGCCATTCGAAATAATATGCTATAAAATATAAATACAACATTAGAATTTTGGTGTTGTTCTCTAATTAGAATTAAAATTTCGCCTCAATAATTTGTGTTGGCATTTAATGGAAACCTTTACTACACAAACTATCAAGATGAAACTCTAATTCTAAATTGAAAATAACACTAAAAACACCTAAACAACTGCATCGAAGTTTTGTCCTTATTTTATTTGGGTATAAATTGAAAACAAGCATAATATAATCTATTGCAATGAAAGAGAACATCTGTATAGCATTTCGTGGGAAGATTTGCGCTCGATTAAATTATGTCTCTTTCAATGGGAAGGGAAGTGGAGAATCAACACGGCAATGTCAGCATCAAACTACATACGCAGGAAAAATCCTAGAAGGCATGTAGTGCAACCACGATTCTTGACAAATGAGTGCTACAAATTTCCATCAAGTAATCTTCCTGGTGTCAACCATCAATTTGTAGAGAGCAAATCCACCTCGATGACAGCCAGGCATCCTAGAAGTCATATTTTCTACTTCAATCTGAGATTAAAAAAAAAAAAATCAAGTTTAAATATAGGCATTAGAAATGACTGATTTAAATTTTTATTAACAATAAACTAGCTTTTATCTTTGAACTATCACGTTTATTAGTCCCAATAAATCCCATGATAACCTAGAGAAAGAAATATCACTAAACAAGTAGCTATATCATTATCATCGATTCATCATGCTACAGCTGCAACCCACCATGGGAGGCTCCTCTTAAGTCTGAACCCATCATCATTTTGATGTGTGCCTTCTGTCGCATAAGAAAAAAAAAAAAAACCCACCAAGGCCATGCTCATGTCTCTTATTAATGCCACTACCAAAGTAATGCAAATGTTCTTAAATGGAAAAAGCCAAAAAATAACAATGAAAATAATCACAATTGTTTTTAAGAATGGATTTCATTAACATGATAAGAACAAGCTTTAGATTCACCATTGGAACAGCATATAGCTGAGTTGATTCATAGCCATCTTGTGCGCTAGAGTAAAACTGCTGAACTTCCTTTGAGTCAAGATTGCATTTGATAGAGAAAAATGCAGCTGGTCTCACATTCAAATTCCTGCGAGATATACCAATGAAAGCCGGGATGCTCTACATGACAAAAGATCAAAATTAGATACTGACTTTTCGAACCTATCCAACCCCAGTTTAAAAGGGAAAAGGGACAGGAGATTAGTATTAGCAGAACCAACTGAAATTGTACCAGCAATCAATTCACTAAGAGAACAGGTGTATAACAAAAACCAAAACATATAAATCACAAAGTCTACCAAAGCTAGCACACTAGGTGGCTCTGAAGCTCACTCACTTGTAAAGGTAAAAACTACGTATATTGGTTCACTCATGGTAATACTATTAGAGTAAGAACTATGAAACTTACAAGGGATGAAGCTGGCACTCCAATTTCTTCAACTACTTCACGAACAATGCTGTCAAACATCTCCTGTGAAACCTTAATGTTAATAGATTCTGTTAACTCTTTGTCATATTGATGAGATGTTATACCAATTTCTTGAGGCTGTCAATCATTAATAAAGAAAAATCAACATATAGCCAAGTCAACGCATAAATTTTATGAACACGAAAAAATTACGGGCTTCTATTCAGCAATCAATTAATCATTGAACAGAAGACAATACAGTAAAGTAAAAAGAGCAAAATACAATACGGTACAGCAAAAAGTAGCATATATCATGACAAATAAATGCATCACACACCCAAAAATCAAATTAAAGACTTATTTTTGAACTAACTGTCCATTACATATCTATTGTAGAAAATAAAGGTACTACTGCAACACTAGATAGCAGCAACAGAAAGGATTTAATACATCCATTTCACCATTGAATACCTCAGGGTGGCCTCCAGGGAAAACAAAATGTCCAGGAAATTCACCAACATTATTACTTCGTTGTAATACAAGTATTTTGTTGTCATTTGTCTCCACCACTGCACCATTTCCTAGTGGGCTGGAGGTGTGCTGACAAAGAACAGAATCATCTGAGGAGAAATAAGGATGAAGCCAAAAGATTGACAAATAAATCAATACCAATTCAAAGCAAAGAAAGGATTGAAGAGGAGGAGGCAGAGCCCTAGGGAACATAACTCAACCCTCATCCCCTTAATGATAATTTTATTGGACATCAAAGCAACTTCATTTTGAAAGTCAGGTGTCACATTATCCTAAGTTCAGGTGCTAACAGTTTAAGGTCACAGGGTAACCACAAAATAGTAGTTAAAAAGAAGGCGGAAAATTTGTAATGATTCACCTTCTGATGGAACCAGGAACCTATCCCACAAAGGACTTAAATTTGTGCCCACAAAAGTCCTGGAAGAAAGTTTAACCAATAATTAATAAATAGAAGGAAGTAGAACTGATAAGCAAAAATAAATCCAAGAGAATAAAGATAAGATTTAACTATGTTGGTTTCAGAAAAACACTAAAGATAACTGTACAGATTTCACGACATTTGTTGCAAATAACATCAGAAATTTGTAGATCAGCTGATACACACACACAAACAGAAATTGTTTAATATATCAATCATGCACATGTTTTTTCAGCGAAAGACCACTGTTGTGTTGAAATTTAATTTGGAAATACAGAAAGCTTTTCACTAATTTATCAAATATAACTTTTAACTATTTTCTACCTATCAATCATAGATGTATATTAAAAGTTATAGAATCATTCAATGGTATAGGATCATTATCATCTTATCAATATCACTAACCATGCTAAAAAAAATGAAACATTTAAAAGAGAGGCGCTGAGATGATACCTATAATCTGTCAAACCTAGGTGGAGGCATAAATGTGGTTCACAGTCAGATCCATCTCCAGATTCCAAAACACACCCTCCATACTGTCATATTTGAAACAAAAATAGATACACACGCTCTGTTAGGGATAGTCCTTGACAGGGCCTCAAACTTTACTCTAGCTACAATAACACCTCACAGATATTGCATAAAAAGAGAAAGGACTAACAAGAGAGAAAGAGATTGAGGTCATTGCATTATATTGTGGAATATGTACATAGGCCCTATTTGGATGAACTTCTCCTTAAGCACTTATATATGAAGAAAATAAGAAGGTAAAACGAATTGAGCTTCTCACATTAGTGACATAAACTATAATCAACTTAATGCGCTTAACTTCTACAAAAGCTCTTTTCATTTGACTTTTGCAAAAGTTAAGGTGCATAAGTTGATTAAGTTATAGACAAACTCAATGCATTTTCACTTTTTTTATTTTCTTCTCCTATAAAGAAGTTTATCAAGGGCCATAGACTAATAAACATGCCATGATCCCAAGGGTCAATGATGTTAGGGTCAAATAGCATTATGAATTATTAAATTAAGCCTATATTGTTCATCTGGTCCATGCCATAACAGTACTATTAAGAAACCAAATAATCAAAAAACAGGGCCACCAACGAGCCAAACACACATTAATAAGGATAAAAAATACTCATGTCCTATGACAATAGTTAGTTAATATCTTAAATAAGGAGATATAGGTTGGGGAAGGGTGAAGGGAGGGGGAAGAAGCTGCGGGTTCGAATCCCCCAACCACATTTCTAACAAAACTAACAAACTAAATGATATTTGCCGATGAAAAAAAAAAAAAAAAAAGTTAATATCTTCAGTAGTTTAGCAATCGGAATCTAATTTAATAATTAAGTCATTATATTTTTAACATTACTGCATGTATGGTTATTAGTTGCCAATGGCAAGTGTTATGACTTGGATTTTGGTGAATTACAGTAATTTCAGAGAAGGTAAGAATATCTCATTAACAAGGCGCGCATACCCTGAACTTTTTCCCGTTGAAGAGCGAATTGTTCTTCTGGATCCTCTGCTCCCATATCTGCACAACGGAAACAGAAAAACAAGCATAAAGGGAAACCAAAAAATCCAAGTACATAATTAACGCACGCACGCGCAGAATACATGAATGCATCACTTGCAAAAACGAATGTTAACGAATGCGATCCACCTCGGAAATCGTATTCTCCAAGCTGACGTCAGAGTGGGGGATCCGGTCGTAGGCTTCGCTGAATGCCACAGAAACCTTCAAAAGCGATGAGAAAGAAGTTCGTTAGCGAAGGACGTTTGAGGCGAGTCGTGAGGATTCGGAGTGAAGCGAACCTGTGAAGTTGAAAGGCCAGAAGTACACGACACTAGAAGCGTGAACGAAGAAGTGTCGTCGGTGCTACTCGCTTCCTTCTCCATCGCAACGTCGACGATGATAACTCCGACTCGGAGAGGTTTCTCCGCTTCGACCCTACGCATTGGGCAGGGCCCGTTGATAGATTAATGGTAACATTTGGGTTCTAGTTTGGGTAACTATTAGGATTCTTCGTTTTCAACCCTCGGCTTTATTGGGTTATACTTCATACATTATTCTTATTTCTAATACACCCATAGCCTAATCGCCTAACAGTGAGTTTCCCGAAGTACCCCTTTTATTAGGGTAAGTATTTGGTACTATTCATATGCACCTCTTTCTTCTTCTGCACTGTTTTTGGGTTTCCTTCTCCGGCGCACCTTACTGGTTCGTGTTTGGATTTTCGTTCAGCTCCCTCGCACTGGTTCGTGTTCCCCGTTCGTGGTGGTTGATCGTTCACCGTTTTGTCGCCTCCGCCATGAGTTGTTCATCCTAGTTTTTGTTTTTTGAAAAACAGATTTGCAAATCCGTGGGGATGACACGGATTGGAGAATCCGTATGAAGGTTTTGGGTCTCATACGGATTGACCAATCCGTATAATGTTTACGGATTGAACAATCCGTATTAATTTTTTTGATTAATTATAAATAATTAAATTAAAATTATTTAATTTTATATATATATATATATTAGAATGTTAAATAACTATTTATTGTTTATTTCTTTAAATATTTTGTTATATAGATTTTATGATATTTGTTTGTTATTCTTATATGTATGTGTTTAAATTACTTTTTAAACTTGTAATTCATTAAAATAAATAACATGTTATATACTTTGTTTATGAATATTTGAATTGTCAATAATAAGGTAATATGTATGCATTTTATTTACTTTTTAAATTTCTAGTTCATTAGATATGTATATATTTTTTTCATTTTTTGTGAAAGAATGAATTGTAAGAAAATATTAATATTATCGGAGCAATTGAGTCTTGTTGAAGTTGTTGGTTAGTTTGAAGTGTTAGACTAACATTTAAACAAATGCTGGCACATATTATGGTTAAAATAAGAGGATTGCGTTGAGCTTTAGGCAGAGTTGTAGATAGAGCATTTGGTAGAGATGTTAGTCGTAATGAAGAGGAAGCCCCTGAACGTCGTAGGCCGACCGCATTCGTACGAAGAAAACGGGCAGGTGTTGTTGTTCCTGAGGATCCTCTTGCTCAGGATGCACATGTGGAGCATGACATTCCTGTTATGGAGGATGTAGGTACTGATTTACAAGCTTTTCTAGGCGGGTCGGAAGATAGTTCTGTGTTGACAGAGTACCCTAATCATGTGGTTGTTAGAGTGTGGGCGGGAGAGGTACTTATATCTTTAATTAGATACAAAATTACATTTTTTTGTCATTTTTATGTTTGTAATTTATCTTATTTTTTTTCCAGGAACGTGCTGAGTTAAAATTGGCTTCTCAGGGAAGGAAAGTGCATAAATTTAGAAGGTCTGTCCTGAGATTGAAGGCTTAGTGGCTGCTATGGGCTTAAGCCCTTTGATCTCATGCTCAGTCGAGACTGGATATAGGGGATTGTTATATACTTTAGTTGAGAGATGATGCTCGGAAACCAGCAGCTTCCATCTGCCCGTAGGGGAATTGACTATCACTTTGGATGATGTCGCTTCCATGTTGCATCTCCCAATTATCAGAGTGTTCCAAACGCATGACGCAATTGACGTTGGAGAGGCAGTGCAATTATTGGTTGAAGTGTTTGAGGTAACTGCAAAAGAAGCTAGAGCTGAGACGGAGCAATGCCACAAAGCATATGTTCGACTCTCTTAATTGTGAGACATATATGATGTGAAATGTCAGACAAGGCATTGGATTGTAGCAGCCAGAGCATATTTGCTTTATCTGGTAAGGTGCACCCTCTTTGCTCACAAGAGTGCCACATATATCAGTGTGGTATTCTTGGATGCATTTTGCGATCTGGACCAATTTGGAGGATTTGCTTGGGGTACGGCTGCTCTCGTTCACATGTATGATAATCTAAATTATGCATGTCAGTACCATGACAAACATCCTGCAAGATATATCACTCTATTGCAGGTAATTATGTTGACAATAGTCATAGTTATTTAGCTAATTTAAATATGTACTATTTATGATAAAATATTAATTGTTATTAATTGTTGTATATTCATTTGTAGTGTTGGATCTATGAGCATTTCCCATCAATTGGAAATGTCATTGGAAATGAGTGCTATCAGGAGAGGCAACCACATGCTTGTCGCTGGAAGGGTGCGAAGGCATTACCAGTGAGGACTTATCGTAAGCGATTAGATAGGTTGACGCTAGACAATATTTGTTGGACACCATACGACGATCACCGTGGGCAGAGAGAGTTTGAGATGATTTCTCTATTTTTTGGGCATATAAGATAGGGTTCGTACATTGTCAGACATTTATCTAAAACAGTGCTAAGGCAGTTAGGATTTGTTCAAGAAATTTCACAATTCCAAGGCATTCAATCCCCATCCACAAAAGAGGTTGATGACAGATAGATCCACTTTTCAAAATATCTTGCACCGACCAGAGACTTGGTTACTTATCCCAGTCAGTGTGTTGTTGGGTATATGGAGTGATTCTATCGTATATATCACCCATTGATGAGTCCACCACAGCCTGGGGAGTCTCTTAGACATCCTCTGACGGTGCAACATACTTTATCAGATCCCCCACACGTGTCATTGTCTCATACAGTACCAGTGCCACCTCCATCTTCAGCTGCATCTATTGATTCTCAGATGCCTCGACATGTTGTAGTATGACACATCATCATCATTGTTTACAATTGTTTACATTAATTTTTCCAATGTGTACTTCTGATATATTCATTTGTCATTGTCTCAGGCTGTGTGCCAAAGGATAGCAGATGGCTTGCAACATATTGTATTAGTATTATAAATAAAAAAGTAATTCAATTATCAACAATAATAAAAATTGTTTACCATTGACAATCCATCAACAAGTAGGGACCTTTCAACTGCTCAAATCCATGTAACCCACCAAACAAGGCTATATATTCATCAGACCATTGTGTAAGTTCTTTGACCAAATAATTGTGTACCAAAGACCAATAATCTTCACCTGTATGTATTAGGCAGCAATTACACGATATCCACAATTACCATCAGCTTTAACATCAATAATGTTTAAAATGAAATCGTGCATCGATAGATGAAATTGATTCAGCATAGGCATGTTCCTGTTTGATTTTGTTTGATCAGATGATGAAGCAGACCATTTTTGTGTGGAACAACTATTTCATCCACACACTCAAAGTAAGACGGATCCCGCTTAGTTGATCTTTGTTGTTTCGTGAGCTATTTCTTTTGATCACCTTTTATTTTAACCTGTTCAGGGGGGACACATCGAAGTTAAATCAAGATATGCAAGTTATTTCTGTTTAGTCTTTAGAGTCACTTTGCCACACATGTCAAGCTTTTCAAAACGCTTAGATATGACTTCCATCTCTTCGGTTATGTGGACTTCTCACTCATTCAAACCTTGGTCTGAAAAATTTAATATCCGCAAAAAAATATGAATGTTGTCAATCAGTATGCTGCCAACAACATATGTAGCAAGCTCACATGCACAAGGTAGATCATGCGTAGTTCTCATAACACATGCACAACGAGAACTGTCAATGCCCGCATAATTGACTTGCTCAAACTCCGCAATAATTTGGTTTAACACATACCTTGACACCATGCCGATTAGTCTTTTGTACATGGCAACTTTAAAAAATGCCCGACGACATGTGTGCTTCTCTCCAAAGATGCCTTTATGTCAGTATGTTGCAAGGTCATCATGTTGTTCATTACATCCCAAACACTACATAGGTCTCCAAGACTATTTTGCAATAGTGTTTTTAAGTTCCAACGGGTAGAATCAACCTTGCAGTTTATGCTCAAAATAATCACCTTCAAAAACATTGAAGTTATTCAAAGAACAATTAAAACAATGTTGACAATTTTCTTACCTGTTAGTTGTAGTGTTTCCAAAATGCATGACTTTATTTGTCCATGCTGTTACAGATTTTTCTTTGTGGGGATGCAACCATGTGTTATACGTTTGTCCACACAACATTGTTTATACGTTTGGCCTCTTAATAGGCAAATACAGCTGAAAGTGTCATTCCAGTAAGTGTCATACCAACAATGTCAAGTAAAAGAATTTTGTACCTGTTTGTTTTGTATGTTATGTCTAACAAAAAGACCATATGATATGCATTTTTCAACTTGACTGCATCCGGATATGTCCAAATATGTCACATATAACATTTTTATCCTTTAGTCTATGTCAATGAATATACGTGTTGCGTTCAAGAAGTTTCATTAATTGTTGCATTTCAGTATTACTGCATCTTTAACACGTGCGATATGTATATCTTGCATTGTATACTTGCTTCAAACTTGTATAATTATTGGCATTGTGATCCTTCAAAGTTAGAAGAATATTCTTTGGTTTCACTATCAACCTTGTCATATCGGCAACAATAATCTTCTCATCCTTAGTTAGTCGACCAACATATGGATGTCAACAGAACGATTTAGCCAAAGCATGATTATGAGTTCCACATATTAACTTCACCATCCACCTTTCACCTCTCTGGACTGGTTTGGCTCGCAGCTTAAAAAGACAATAGTGTTAGTCATCGTCGATACCAAATCTTTTTTTGAATGTCCTATACTTTTCACTCATTTCACAATCAATTAAAACAAACAGTGTCATCCCTTCTTTCCAATTGACATGTCAGACCTCATTATAATAGCTACAAAATCATTATTATATGCAACAGTACGATCCCATTTCAATACGTCCTCACAAGAATTAAACACCTACAAAAATGGATAATACATGTTTAATCTTCTTATATCATACATTTAACAACTTTAACCAAATTTAAAATTATATAAATACTTCATAAGTATTGAAGGCATCAAAACAATCAATTGAATAATTAATATTTTCAAACGCAGTAGGTTCCTTTCTGATGTCTTCATTCATATTAATTTCTTCATACATAATATTGTTATACATCCACTCATCGTTGTTCATCTTAACAAATCAAAATAAAATTTGTTCATTGACAAAACATACGCATAATAATAATATATAACAACTATAAAGTAATAATATAATACAAATTTAATAAATTTTATTGCCAGCATAAATATCACAAATTCAAACTAAATACAATAAATTGTTCATTGAAAAATAATAAATTATCCTAAACAAAACATTCCAATTTTAAAAAAATTACAAGACTAAGTATCCAAATTACCTAGAGTAATTCATCCACATTAATGACAAGTTGTATCCAATTTAAACTACCTATTATATCAATATTTTTTTATAATTAAAATCATTTTTTTAATAAATATTTAATAATTTAAATTTTTTTATTTCTTTATGAAACATACAAATTACGTAATTCGTATGCTTCATATGGATTACCTAATCCATATGGATCATACGGATTAGCCAATTTGTATGTTTCATACGGATTATATGAACGATACAGATTGGCTAATTCGTATAATTTATACGGATTTCCTAATCCGTATGTAAAAAAAATATACTTGAATATCACCAACACCAGAACGTGACTCCGACGAACCCAAATAGTGAATGCGTCTATCACCAGCCAAAACTAGTCCCTCCAACAACAAAAACACTAATGCACTGCCAAAAGTGAACAACCACCAAAAAGAAAAACGCAGAACGAAACAAACGAAATAAATATAGTTCACGCATCATTAGCAACAAGAAGAAACACACGAGGACATTTTTGGAATTTTAAAAAGTGGAATGATGTATTAGAAGTTAAAATGATGTATGAAGCACATCCCGACTTTATTTCCACTTTCAGTCCCCAAGTAGGCTTGCAATATGAAGCTATCCTTGCACTTTTAAGCTTTATTTTTTAATTAGTATAAATTAAAGATAAATATCAATATTTACAATATAATAATTCATACATTATGTAAACAAACTATATACTTATTATATATATATATATGTATATTAAAAAGTTTTTTAAAGATATTTCCTTGTTTTTTCTTTCCATCTAGGTGTGGGATCAAGAATTAAACAAATCTTTTGTCGCATCCATTGGAATGTCTATACCATAGGTGAGAAGAGAGATATGTGAAAGGAAGAAAGAGAATGATAAATTGACATGTAATGTAATAAAAAAGAGAAGAGAAAAATTAAGAAGGGATGTGTTATGTAAATGCAAGTCATCAACAAAAGCTCGTGGTTTAAACTTGTAAAGTCTTTCTCTAAAACTTTTAAAAAATAATATACATATTACACTTACATATTTGAGATCTTAATATTCTCATACTAAAAAAAAAATAATATGAAGTAAAGTGTGTGAAATTTAAAAAGTAGGGACATGATATGTGAAAAAAAGTTAGACAAACAAAATATGTAAAATTATAAAAGTAAAAAGGAAAAAAAATATAATTTAATTCTCATGTCACATCGATTATTATGTTAGCAATATTTTGTATAATCACAATAATAGTCCATATATGCACTACTTGACACATCAATAATCAACTTTTTACATTTGATGGTCAAAACTATAATGACCGGATAAAATGTCCGAGATTTTGAAAGTTAGGAGATAAAATATGTAAACAAATTGAACGACGAAATTTATAAAATTATGAAAATTAAGAAATAAAATGTATAATTAAGTCTATAATTTTTAATATATATATATATATAGTAAAACATACATTTAAAATATAAGAAATGAAATAAAAAATATTTTAATTATACTTTGTTGTTAATTATATTTCACTTTTTCACATATATTTTTTTCTTAAATATTTTTCAGTGTATTAAAGTTTTGTTACTTTTATTTTTAGTCTTTCAAAATTAAACTTACTTTTTAGTCTCTTAATTTTGAAAACATTATTTTTAGTTTCTCTTTAAGGAAAATACACATTTCATTCACCCCAAAATCTATCTGATATTTTTTTTCCGAAGTAGGACATTTTTTTCTTTAAATTGAGGAATTTAAAAAACAAATTTAAATTTAGGGGATAAAAAATAAAACTGACCCAAAGTACTCTTAGACATGTGAATACCTCTCTCAGCTAATTAAATATTTGAACCTTTAAATAAGAAAATTTGAATAAATATTATTTTATGTAGTTGGATAATTTTTAATTATATTCTCACCGTTATTTGTTTTTTTTTTGTTTCTTTGACATATAAATAATGAAGATAATGGATTTATATAATCATGATGGTTGACTTAATAAAACTTCCATTTTTTAAATAAAATTATTATGAAAAATAGACCGTTAAATCTTATATCCATATAAATAAAATATTTTTCTAAACTTCTCCCAAGTAAAAATTGTTTTCGAGGACAAATAACAGAAATTGAGATGCAAAAGATCAATAATGTATGTGTATATATATATATATATATATATATATATATATATATATATATATAAATTGTAATGTCATTTTCATCCCTTTTTTAATAGTTCGCACTGTAAGGAAGATCACGTTCCCTTCATTTTCTCGAGTTATGAAGATCTGTATTGATGTTAATGACTTTAAGTTATGGAGATTTTATCATGTGCTCGAATGCTTATTGCTTAAGGGATACGTTCCAGTACAACTTGCAAGAGGTTTTTCATGCATATACAATTAATAATTTCCTTCGTCTTATCCATGTCCTTTTCTAACAAGACTCTGTAAATTATGAGTATTTAATATGCATAAAATAAAAGATATTTGAAGATTATTTTTCTTATATTAAAATAAAAATTAAATATAAAATACAAGTGTTTTTTTAAATTTTCAATTTAAAGAATATTAAAAAAATTAACTTAAAAGAATATTATTTAATAATAATAATTTAAGAATAACTTATTTTGATATAAAATAATTATTAATTAAAATATGATTCCGACTAACAAGTGTCATAATTAAGGATACAGGCTGAAAAATTAACACATAATTTTTTATTAAAAATTATGTTAGAAATATATTGAAAATCAAGATGAAGTTGCATTGAAAACACATTTTT
>PYAF01005085.1:38844-51773 GCA_007407185.1 Glycine tomentella | reverse complement strand
CTTATTACATACTTATCCCTTTTCTCATTTTGTTTCTCTCTAAATTAATTATAAATTGCTGAAAATATAATTATAAGTAAATTGTTTAATTTATATGTACAATATAAAATTTCTTACATTACCAACTAAATAATAATTAGATTATTTTTATTCAAACTAATAACGTAATTATGAGTGATGAATTTTTTATGAGTATTTAATTAACGTAATTTTATGTATATCTTGAACTTAAACTTAACATTTCTAATTAAGTTAAAATAATTAAGCGTCAGTTAATTTATATATTTAATGATTATGTGATGATTTTTTATTGATATATTTGTTTAGATTATTATTATTATAAAAGTTTACAAAGTTACTAATGAGAGCATAAAAGTCTTTTACACTATGGCTACATATTCTATTTTACATAATACTATTAAAATTTAATTAAATAAATTTAGCTCAAGTGATTGAATAAAATACATAAATATTATAAATTCTCTGTGCTATCATCTTATTCTTACGTATAAAAAAAATACTACTAAAATTTATCATAAAAAATGTTGCTTTTTTAAGGTCAAATAGACATTATTTGTCATACATAAACATTATGTATACACCAAAAACTTAAGCATCAGAATCAGATATTGTTGGATATATTAGTTAATTTTAGAATTGGAATATATCCAATTACACAAGGATCAGAATCTGAGTAATCAAGAAGAACAATATAATCTACTATAACTGTACAAAAAACAATTTAAACAGAACCTGTATGATAGGTATGAATCAGGAACAGATGCAAAGAGATGAAAGGATCCGAGTCCAACAATGTTGTCTCCTTAAGACAATTTGTTCCCTCCAATTGATGCCAAAGGTTGATGAACAATTGTCTCCCAGGATATAGAACGGATCAACGTCTAAAGATTGATGGCACTTCAAATCAACATTCCAAACGAACAAAGCTAATGCTTGAGGAACCACAGAGTTATGTGATATGAAAATGCACTAGTATCTAAGCGAGATTATCAGAAAAGATTAACTATCAAAACTCTATCAATTTTTCTTCCTGTTTTCTGACTGTCTCTGTGTCTATTTATAGACAACAAACAACCCTGGTGAAGAGTTGCCGGTAAACCATCGCGACTCTTGGCGTTGAATCATCGCGACTCTTGGCGATGAACCATCGTAACCGTTGGTTATCGAAATGGTTGGGAGTAGTTATTTTTCTAACCTTTCCCAAGAGCGGTTAAGAGTAGTTATTATTTTGAATTGTTAACTGCCTCTTATTCACAACCTATGGAGTTTAAACAAAAACTCCAACAGATATATAACCACACGGGTCCAGTTAAAGATGTGGCAGCAAAGAGAAAAAGAACCACCCATCTGTTCTGTAGTGTTCCTGGCCTCAAAATCAACAAGTTTCATTTAATTGAAACCAATCATTCTCTTCAGGAGAGCATGCGGGGCTAGCTCTTGATGATGCTCTGAGTGTTTTCCCAGTTTGTCTCGAATAAAAAAGGCGTTTGACTTATTTACCAAAAACAAAAAGATGAAAAAAGGAGATAGAACAGAAAAAGTGTTGAAGTTCTATCTACTACCACAGCCAAACATTCGGCGGATAATGCAGGATGAAAATGAGACGTAGTCACCCCCACACACTATATGATTTGATTTCTACAATTCAACAGATTCCATTGGGCCTTAATTATAGTCAGGCTTTTGTGTTATTTTTTGCCAACCCGCGGGGTTCCTTTGTTTGCATACATTTATTGTATTGTTGGGTCACTTTAGTGGATAAATTATTAAGTGATTTTATTTTAGACTAGTTTTCGTTAATCTTTAATACTTTATTTTTTTAAAAAAATAATTGTTGTATTTGAAAAAAAATATTTGTTTTAAAATGAATGTCATGTTAATTAATATAATATTAATTATTTTTTTTCTATTAATAAGTACCCCTCTAGTCTTTATCATAAACAGGAAAAAAATTACAGTTATTAAAAAATTAGTTAATTTTTTAAATTGTATTAATCTCAAAACAAAAGTAAGTCTTTATTGAAACTTGATATATCCATCATAAAAAAAGTCTTTGTCGATTCTATTAAATGAAAGATATTTTAAAGATTTTTTTTTAAATAAGACAAAGTTACTTAACTTTTTATTTGTATTTGAAACAAAAAAAATGACTTTTTTTTTTTACTTATAAAAAAGATCGGATGGAGTAGTACACTAGTTTTTTAATGCAATATTAATAATAATAATATTAGTTTGGTAGAATTACCTGTGCAAAAATATTAAGACAACACTTATGTATTTTGGGACAAAAAGAGTATAACCCCGAATACAACTTTAAATTCTAGACCCAAAAGTAATTTTAAAATCTTTTTCAATGCAAATTCAAATATATAAAATTTTATCTAAAATCAATTCTTTAATATTTTAATATTAAATATCAACTCTTAAACATAAAATCAAATGCGCACTTAGTTACTAATTCAACAAATAGATAGGTGCAAGGCCCAAAGGACATATATCCGCTCATAATAAAATTTGAGCCATACACAAACACATGTATGTATTTATGTAATGAATAGATTGATCCGAATGGTGCAGACCACTTAGTAATTTCTTCACTTTGTGACTTCTTCAAACGCTTAATTGATTGGTCGCGCTACTGTTTGTTGCGCTCTTTATGTCATCTTTTGTCTTGTTGCTGAGTCTTTTTCGGCTGACTCAACCAAAATCTTCATGGTTTTTCCTTTCCCACCTTCCCCATTTTATATTAATGAAATAATACATGAATGATTTAAAATTTTATACATTATATTAATAAATTTTATTTTTTTATCTTTTTATTGCATTATAAACTTTATCGTACCTATATTTCTTTTAGGTATTGGATAACATTATATTTTCACAAAACATTTGCATTATTATATTATTTATGTTGCTCTTATTCCTTCACTGTTTTGCATCCTAAGCGGCGATTAAAAGTGGAAGACTCTGCATGATATCATCCAAAAATGGACCACACACAAGTTACCATTCTACTAGCTAGCTGTCCTCTGCTATGCATAGTGGGATTTTTTTCTTCCCTTTAGAGAAAGGACCACACACGACATACACCTAACTTATGACTAAAAAAAGTTTTTTCTTTTCGGCCCTAAATTTGACAGTTCAAGTTTATCCTTAAATGACAGAAACATTCTAGTAGTGTTCTGCAGTGCCATTTTGATATATACACAAAACATTTACTAGTATTTGTTAATCCTTTAATTTAGACACGATTATTTAAGAGTTGCATGCATGCATTAAGTAAAAGTTTTACATCGCGTTAACTATCACTTTAATATGATTTTTAAAGTGTTATTATCAAAGTCATTTTACTATATGCTGTATAACAAAAGTAACAGTTTCTGTAATCAATGGCATTGTAATTCTTTTTACACATATATTCATCATTTAGATCATCAAGTTAATTAAAACGGTTGAAACTTGAGCTCGTTGCTGTTTGGAATTTTTAAAACGAGTAACACTTGTAGTTGTAACTTTCAAGCATCACAGTAAATTATGGGATCGGTGCTGTTAAAAATTTATTGCATGTCTATTGAGGTCAGTTTTTCCAGCAGAACTATAGTCCCACAAGTTGGGGGTCTGTCACCTGGTTTTCCCGTATGTAAATGTTTTATATTCTAATTTATTATGTCTGTGAATAAATTAAAGGCCATTCACAAACCATGTGTCTCAAGTGGCAAGTCTCAACTTTGCAGATATTTGATTGTGATATTTCTTTTTTCTTTCTATACTTGCTAAATGACTCTTTCATATGTGAGAGAGACAGTTTACGACTTTATGTTTATTACCATGCCATTTGGTCGATGACACTTTTTTTGACAGAAAGAAAATCATATCATTTTGGTATAAATAAGATCGAGTCTCAAAATAATTGAAAATCTAATGAAAAATATAGTGACTAACTATGTAGCACCGACATCAACACGCGACATATGACACGACACGATTCGACTCTATAACACATTAATCTTAAAAAATTATGAATTTTGACATATTGAGACACGTTTTAATATTAAATAATATTTTTAATTTATATAGTATATATTTTATTTAATATTCAATAATTTAACAAAAAATTAAACGAAACAAATAATATCCATCAATGTAACAAAAAATATTCAAAGTGACTGCATTTCAATTTTTAATTTTTAAAGATAAGAACTAAATAACCCAGAAATATAAAATTATTGATGTGATTACTCAAAAATATGGAATAAGTTCACAATTGATATGATTACTCAAAAATATCAATCAAATGAAAAAACACATAAATTGGCTTTATTTATCTTGTTTAAAGAGTAACAGATTAATGATTTTTTTAAAGAATAAATTGGCTTTAGTACTTTACTACAATACTACATAAATGTGAAAGAGGAACAAATTAATGATTTTTTTTTAGAAAAACCTAAAAAATTGAGAACCGTGAGATTGAGAATGAAAAGCAAAATTGGGGGTTTTGTGCTTTAGACCGTTTGGGTGCTGGGTGCAAATCGAGAGAGAGAAAGTGCAAGCTATGCACCGACACGCTAAAAAACAGGGACGCCATCATATGAGATGAGATAAGAGAGAGAGGTAAGAGCACTTACCTGTGAGGATGTGACTGGTGAGACGCAAACGATGACGGGCTAACGGCGATGCAAGCTAGACGCGAACGACGAGAAGCGAGAAGCAAACGGTGGTTAGAAGCGAGACTCGAACGACGGTCGGAGAAGCGAGACACAAACGACGACGGTGACAAGCGAACGAAGGGGCGACGACGGTGACAAGCGAGAAGCGAACGACGTGAAGAAGCGAGAAACGAGAAGGGAGAAACCGTGAAGAAGCAAAGTCGCGTGAAGTCGTGAAGTCTAGCAATGCCCTTTGATCGTGTCGGACACGGCCAAATTCGCGTGTCGGAAGTGACCAACGTGTCGGGTTTGTTGATTACATGTTCGATACCGTGTCGGAGTATATCACCGCGTGTCACGGTGTCGGATTGTGTCAGACCCAATTCTCCCTTCTTCTTTTTGAGTCTGTCGGTGCTTCATAGGTGACTAGCATATAATATCTTGATGTCCTAGCAAAGTGAATGAGCAACAAGTTCGATGACACTCTTAGGAGTTAGGAGTATTACATGGAACAGTTATTCTTTGATCGAGTTTTGCATTTTCTCTCATATTTAAACTTGAGACTATATTTTGTTATTAGTAGTATTTTGAATAACTGGACATGAGTTTTTAACGGCTCCAATGAGTGTTCCTTTATTTTAAAATAAATTTAATATGCCTGGGCATAGTTTGAGAATTATAATTTTTGAGTATATATCCGAATACAAAGTTAATTCCAAGCACAAAATTGAGTAACAAAGAATATATATTGCCTAGACTACAAACTGATGTTATTATATATCAAAAAGCTTTTTAAATAATGCATCAACCATATATATATATATATATATATATATGAGAGAGAGAGAGAGAGAGAACTCTATTAATAGAAAGACCCTACGGCTCAAAAGGCCTTACTAAACCATTACCTGGTCACTTTCGTGCCCTTAATTTCTAGTGTTTCTTCAAATCCTGTACAGAGAAAGAGGGGGAAAGTTTCAACAGAACATGCACAATAGATTTTTTTCATTCAATTTTTCAGTAGTTGCAATCACTGCTATTTTATCTACGCTCTGCTCCCTCATAAAATTGTTATAAAGTAAAGGTAAAACTAGACATAATTTGGTCTCAGAATTTCATTGATAAATTAACACATTTATTAGTAAGTTCTAGGTAAATGATTGATTTCCACAATTGTTTTATAAGCATTTATTCCCACCCATTAGATTTACTCAAATTATTTTTTTCTAAAATTAATTGTGTACCATTACTTACCTTTATTCCAAAGGAAAAAAAAAAAATGCAGTACGTAGTAGTAACACAAAAACACAGGCTGTCGTCCTTGTGTAGAAAATTAAATTCGTCTGTTCAAAGACCTGAAGCAAAATACTCCAATGGAACCCAATTCAAAGTTGACTACTTGACTACACCATTTGGCAAGAGGAAAAAGAACTGAACAATACATAATGCAACTATATAATAAAACCCATAATCCACTAAACAGATCTAACCAAAACAATATCAGAGATATTTTTGTCGTTTTCTTTTTGTGAGAAAAAAGAAGAAGAAGAAAACTCGTTATTATAACACATTTAAACAAATATAATGCAAACCAATGGTAAAAAACCATAAAACTACCCTTTTAACAGTGTAGCTAGAAGCAGCACACACCTTATTGGGCAATGAACCCTAGAGGCCCGGGTTCAGAAATAATAATAAGTGTTTAGTTTACAGAAAAATTTAATGCACAATTACATCAATGCACTTGTAAAGAGAGATCTAAAGAATATCAGAGGGACCCTTCCTTTTTTTTTTTATATAGAAATACTAACAATATTTTTTTATGATTGATTAAAATTTATTAAAAATTATTCTCATTTAAGAATTTTTTCTCCTCATTTATATTAAATTGAGAAGTAAAATTTAATAAAATTGATAATTTTGAATGTATTCTAATCAATCATAAAAAGAATCTATTTTTTTTTTCTTTCCTTTCTTTGTAGCTGGCCAAGCATACTATTAAACAACATCATTAACAATAATCACCTTAGAAATTCTGGAAGATGTTCGTAAGTGTACGGATCCTCAACTTCATTGATCCAACCATAAGTCTCCATGAAGGGGTTGGCCAATGACTCTGGTGGGTACTCATCAATGCAATCGTCCCACACATTGGCGTCCCCCAAGTCCTTCATCACCTCCCACAAACAGCTGTTACATTTAAAGCCCGCACCAAAGCTTATCATGAACACTGCGTCCCCTTTCTTCAGCCTCTTCTTCGCTTCCATGTACGACAGCACGTACCACAAGCTACTCGCCGACGTGTTCCCGAACCGGTGCAGCGTCATCCTCGCCGGTTCCAGGTCGTACTCGCTCAGATCCAAGCTCATTCCGATCCCGTCGATCACCGCCTTTCCTCCGGTGTGAAGGCAGAAATGATCGACTCCGGTTCGGAAGTTCAACGGAGATTTCGTCGCTCCGGTGCTGCCGACGGACTTTGGAGCGTTAGTATTCTTGTTGATTTTTTTAACAAGGGAGGCGAACATAAACCTGAGGAGCTCACGGATAGGTAATATCTTGGGTGCTATGACCCGAAGATTATCAACGAAGGCTCCGGTGGCAGCCTTGGGAAGAGTCTTCCCAAGATGAAACCCAAGCCTTCCTTCAACGTCCTCCTGCTGGATACAGCAACCATAAGCTTCTTCTCTAGCACCGTGATGCGTTCTCACCAAACACTTTAACCTCAGCATGGCTTTGTCCTTCAACGATCTTTTGTTCGTCAAAAGAATCGCGCAGCCACCAGAACGGAAGAGACAGTTGGCGAGAATCATTGATCTGTCGCTTCCTGTGTACCAATTCGGACTCAGAGACTCCGAAGTGATCAACAGCGCGAGCTTGTTACGCTGCGTCTTGAAAATGCTTTTGACTATGTCCATTGAGATGAGACTCGCACTGCAGCCCATGCCGGTGAGGTTGTAGACTTTAACGTCGTGGCGCATTTTGTAGTGGTTGATGATTCGCGAGGAGAGGGAAGGGACGGTGGCGAGCATGGAGATGTTGACGACGAGGACGTCGATCTCGGAGGGGGAAACGTTGGATTTTGCGAGGAGTTTCCCGATGCTGTCGTGGAAGAATTCTTCCATTTCTCCAATGCCGTCGCACAGTGTGGGAGACCCCTCGCGGCCCTCGAAGATGTTTCTTGGGGCGTACGTTTGTTCGCCGATGCCGGAGCTAACGACGGCTTTGAGGAGGAAGCGGTACTCGCTGGGGCCCAGGTTTTCGGTGCGTTTGATGAGCTTGCCGCAGAACTCGGTGCCGAGCATTCTGTCGTTGGGGGGCTTGTAGCATTGGTAGTTTAGGATGTAGCACTCCCTGTCCCTTTTCTCGTCGAACATCTTCCAGATGAGGAAACACGCGTACAACGTTGGAACCAGGTAGAGTAGGTACAGCAACTCCATGGTAGTGTATGCGTGTCTCTGTATAGAGAGAAGAAGAAGAAAAAAATGTGAAGGATATATGGAGAATTTTGGTAGATTAGGATTTTGAAGGAGTGTGTTTTATAAGAAGGGGGTGGTGGACTGTGGAGTGCGTGAATGAGTTGGGGTTGGGCAATGCGCATGTGAAGAGATGTCAATATCTCAACCCCCAACAAACTCACTCTGTTATAGTAATTACAAAGAAGATTAATTCTAAATCTTATTCTAATATGTGTTCCATATATACTACTCAACTTATTACTTATTAGACACCAATACAAGTAACGGAGAAATAAATGAAAAAACATATGACAAGTGTTAATTAAGTATGTAAAATGATAATGTTTAAACAATAAATAGTTGGTATAATTGATATTACATTCAATTTTTTTAAATAAAATTTTAAGTTTAAATTTTGTAAATGAATATAAACATGATTGAAAGATTTTTTTTTTTTTTTTTACTGAAAAGGATTGATAGGTTATTTGATAAAAATTAATTATCGATAAAATTAATAAATATATCCTATCAATGTAATAAAAAAAGCAATAATGTTCAAATATTATTCCTGTTTTTTAAATTATAAAATGAAAGTCAAGAGAAAAGAAAGATGAATAACTGATGTGATTATGGAATATTTGTAGTTTCTACGAAGTATCCAAATATGATTACCCTAAAAAAATAATACGACAAACATATGATCATCCTAAAAAAATAATACGACAAACACATTTTTTAATGTCAATCCTTGTTACAGGAGTCAGAGCTAGCATGTGCTTGCCCGTTGGGCATGTCTAGCAGTTTAAGACGTCTGCGTTTCTTGTACACAGTCTACGTCTCTGACATAGGAACACTCGAATGGACAATTTTGGGTGTTAATTAATTACATAGTAGTTAATAGCGGATATATCTATAGCAAATATTTACATTTTATTACTAATAAATTACTATATATAATTAGTTTATTAATTTTTATAATAATTACTTTTATGTAAATGATAATTTTTAGTTACATTGATAAGGTAAAACTATACACTAATAATACATAAAAATTAGTTAAATACAAATACTAAGTGGTCGTCGTAAAATGAGTTTAGTCACATACGGAAGGTCAAAAATAATATAGTAAAATAAATTAGGTAAATAAAATTAATATTTATTTTGAGATTAATTATATGTAGTAAAAATTTTACATTTTGAATTAATTATAAACTATTTTTAATATTAGTTTTAAATGATTAATATAAAGATTAATAAATTTGATGTATAAAATAATTTATGGTTGAATGTCAGTATAATTTTTTTTAATATTTTCGGTCCATGTTTCCTTTATTCATTTAAGTTTATATTAACTTGATTGACATGTTGACTGATTTCAAGTAAACTGAGTCAGTTTGCTATTTGAAAAAAAATATTTGAATTAATTTTTAATAGGATAGAGTTATTTTTAAAAAAGGAATTAGTAAAATAATATCAAAATAAATATTTAACCAACAATAAATTTTTAAAAATTAAATACACATTACTTGGTTCTTTTAATTTCATTATATTAAATAAATTATTTAAAATTAAGGATTTTAAATATAAATAACAAAAATATAATTAAAAAGTCAACAATCTGACTTGAATAATCCACGTATAATTAAGTTACGCTAATTAATAAAAATCGGGAAAGATTTATGTTAATGAAAAATGATTTGTTATTGTAGAAATTAAGGAAAAATTATATAAAATAAAAAAATAGTGGTAAAGTAATTTATTTTTTTGTTAAATCTAATAAACCGTGAGTATAATTAATCTTACTTATTACTAGCCTTAACTAAATTTGTCCTCTGGCCTGCAAAACAAGCGCTTCATTTAACACTTATACCCATAATTTTCCAATGACAACATTATAGTATTTTTATTACCATGCCATTTGGTCGATGACACTTTTTTTGACAGAAAGAAAATCATATCATTTCAGTATAAATAAGATCGAGTCTCAATATAATTGAGAATCCAATGAAAAATATAGTGACTAGCTATGTAATACCGACATCTACACGTGATATGTGACACAACACGATTCGACTCTATGACAAGTCAATCTTAAAAAATTATGGATTTTAACATATTAAGACACGTTTTAATATTAAATAGTATTTTTAATTTATATAATATATATTTTATTTAATATTCAATAATTTAACAAAAAATTAAACGAAACAAATAATATCCATCAATATAACAAAAAAAATATTCAAAGTGACTTCAATTTTTAATTTTTAAAGATAAGAACTAAATAACCCAGAAATATAAAATTATTGATGTGATTACTCAAAAATATGGAATAAGTTCACAATTGATATGATTACTTAAAAATATCAATCAAATGAAAAAACACATAAATTGGCTTTATTTATCTTGTTTAAAGAGTAACAAATTAATGGTTTTTTTAAAGAGTAAATTGGCTTTAGTACTTTACTACAATACTACATAAATGTGAAAGAAGAACAAATTAATGATTTTTTTTAAAAAAACCTAAAAAATTGAGAACCGTGAGATTGAGAATGAAAAGGAAAATTGGGGGTTTTGTGCTTTAGTTCGTTTGGGTGCTGGGTGCAAATCGAGAGAGAGAAAGTGCAAGCTATGCACCGACATGCTAAAAACAGGGACACCATCATATGAGATGAGATCAGAGAGAGAGGTAAGAGCACTTACCTGTGAGGATGTGACTGGTGAGACGCAAACGACGACGGGCTAATGGCGGTGCAAGCGAGACACGAATGACGACGGTGACAAGCGAACGAAAGGGCGACGACGGTGACAAGTGAGAAGCGAACGACATGAAGAAGCGAGAAGGGAGAAACCGTGAAGAAGTAAAGTCGCATGAAGCCGTGAAGTCTAGCAATGCCCTTTGATCGTGTCGTACACAGCCAAATTCGCGTGTCGGAAGTGACCAACGTGTCGGGTTTGTTGATTGCATGTCCGATACCGTGTCGGAGTATATCGCCGCGTGTCACAGTGTCAAATCGTGTCAGACCCAATTCTCCCTTCTTCTTTTTGAGCGTGTCGGTGCTTCATAGGTGACTAGCATATAATATCTTGATGTCCTAGCAAAGTGAATGAGCAACAAGTTCGATGACACTCTTAGGAGTTAGGAGTATTACATGGAACAGTTATTCTTTGATCGAGTTTTGCATTTTCTCTCATATTTAAACTTGAGACTATATTTTGTTAATAGTAGTATTTTGAATAACTGGACATGAGTTTTTAACGGCTCCAATGAGTGTTCCTTTATTTTAAAATAAATTTAATATGCCTGGGCATAGTTTGAGAATTATAATTTTTGAGTATATATCCGAATACAAAGTTAATTCCAAGCACAAAATTGAGTAACAAAGAATATATGTTGCCCAGACTACTAACTGATGTTATTATATATCAAAAAGCTTTTTAAATAATGCATCAACCACACACACACACATATATATATATATATGAGAGAGAGAGAGAGAAAGAGAGAGAGAGAGAGAACTCTATTAATAGAAAGTCCCTACGGCTCAAAAGGCCTTACTAAACCATTAACTGGTCACTTTCGTGCCCTTAATTTCTAGTGTTTCTTCAAATCCTGTACACTGAGAAAGAGGGGGTTATATAAATTTTTAAAAATTAAATACACGTTACTTGGTTCTTTTAATTTCATTATATTAAATAAATTATTTAAAATTAAGGATTTTAAAGATAAATAACAAAAATATAATTAAAAAGTCAACAATCTGACTTGAATACGGAGTAACTTCTAATCGACGTATAATTAAGTTACGCTAATTAATAAAAATGGGGAAAGATTTATGTTAATGAAAAATGATTTGTTATTGTAGAAATTAAGGAAAAATTATATAAAATAAAAAATAGTGGTAAAGTAATTTATTTTTTTGTTAAATCTAATAAACCGTGAGTATAATTAATCTTACTTATTACTAGCCTTAACTAAATTTGTCCTCTGGCCTGCAAAACAAGCGCTTCATTTAACACTTATACCCATACTTTTCCAATGACAACATTATAGTATAAATATTCAGTATATATTACAGGTTTTAATTTCAATGTTTTTTTATTTATGGATTTAATTTCAAACTATATTTGCACAGTTTTTTATGTTGTTATTTAATGTTATTTTATTATACAATTAAAAATCAGAATCTGACAGTTACGTTATATATATATATATATATATATATATATATATATATATAATTAACTCTACGGTGTTATTGAAAATTATTAGTTATAATAAAAATTGAATAAGGTTCTAAACTAATTTTATTTATAGTGTCATATTTAAATCCTATAATTGTGATACTAGGAAAGACTTGTTGAAGTAGGTGGTTTTATAATGATGTTTGTTGAAATAGGGTCACACAAAAAAATCTTGTATTAGGGACGGATCAGTTGGTTTACATATGAATAAAGGAACCGCAAAAGCAGTGCGTTTTCTAAAATAAAATGAAGAGCTATTATAGTCCACAATAAGTACGTAGCTTACCCAATGTAGTTATGGACATTTAAGAAAGATCGATGTATTGCGGTAGATATGGCTTACGAGGAAAGATCGTTATCTTACACTACTACAAATATAGCCTTTCACGACGCATATACGACGACGGTTATATGAAAACCGTCTTAGTATGCCACGCGGTGGCATTAACGTAAATATGTGGTTAAAAACGACGACGGGTATTACGGAAACCGTCGTCGAAGAGCTTGAATTACTAAACGGTGGCATTTTTGTGATTTTGCTATAACTAAACGAAGTCGGTTA
>PYAF01005085.1:26760-38744 GCA_007407185.1 Glycine tomentella | reverse complement strand
GTTCTCAGAAAACCGTCTTCTTAGCTTAGTTTTTTTAATAAAAAAAATTTAATAATAAGGAAACGAAGACGGTTCTTCAGAAAACCGTCTTTGTATGTCTACTTACGAAGACGGTTTTCATTGAACCGTCTTCTTATATTCGTTTGCAAAAAAAAAAAAAACAAAAAAATAAAGAAACAAAGACGGTTGTTCCGGGAACTGTCTTTGTATGTGCATCTACGAAGACGGTTTTTTGATAAACCGTCGTTGAATGCTCCTTTTAAAAAAAAAAAACAAATCAATAGAAACAAAGACGGTTTGGTGCAAAACCGTCTTTGTAACACCCCATACAAAGACGGTTTTTGAAATAACCGTCTTTGTTTGTCCTCGTAAAAAAAAAAAAATCGGATACGAAGACGGTTTTTAAAACCGTCGTCGAAAGGTCCAACTTACAACGACACGCGCATAGATGACGGTTCTAGAACCGTCGTCGTATGTGTTCTAGAACCGTCGTCGTTTGTTCCGTGTGTAGTAGTGTTAGATGAAATTAATCTTTATGCTAAGTTATATAATATGATCGAGCACCGACGACTGAAATTCATATTTGCATACCCACGACGGTGTTTGTGAAGTACTATTATTAGTATTAAAATTAAAATTTGGATAGGCAACCATTTTCAACTTCTCTGCAATTAATTAATTTAAATATTAAAAGACACTTGCCTGAAATTGTAGTTCGTGTCCTAATGTCTACGCACTGTCTCTAAGCAGCTGAAAAAGCACTTGGCTTGTGGTAAAGGAAATCTGTGTTCTTAATATATTGATATGTGATCATGTGAATTTCAAACTTTTAGCACAACACACTTAAAATAAGCTCACTTTAATTTTATATGAGCAATCACAAAATATGATGCTTGAAGCCTTGCATGTATCATAATCACCACACATACTTGATATGTATAAATAACAAATATATATGTGAAGTTAATTTCAAGCTTAAAATAACAGAATATATAGTTCACAACGGAAACATCAATTCTCATTAAACCTTCATATATAACAATATGAATCTTGTCAAAGTTTATTAGTGTCTCCCTCTCAAAGATACACTTCCACATGCAGAAAGCCTTGCAAGTCAAGTCCACGGTACCCCTAACCGATACTGGTCAGATGATAATTAATACCATTAATATGCCGAGTTACGTGATGTACAACCAATGAAACTAATGACAGGACATACCGGCAGGAACCCGATCACAAAAAATAAAAGATCAAGGATTCAATTACATTTTTCTTAATTCAGGAACCTAATTAGAATTTGCTGAACAGTTCAGAGACCCATTACTGTATTAAACTTATTACTTTATTTTTAAATAGCAAAAATTACATTTTGTAAATAATAACTATACAATTTCTTTAAAATGAGATCAATAAAATATAATATTTTTATAGTTATAAATAAAATAAAATAAAATAAAATTATTTTATCAAATAAAATATATTATCATTTTCATTTGTATTTGATTTTATTAATTATGGGAATACACGCACCAAGTATTAACATTATCGCATGTTTTGGTTAAACTACGTCTCATGCTTGCGAGTTAAGCATGTTTAACCGTGGAGTTCTTAAATTATAGACTACCGAAAAGTAGATGCACCTTATTGGTATAGGTAATACCTATTATTTCCTTTAAATTATCCTCAACTGTATAGTCTCATACCTGTACAGTCTCTGAATCCATCTCATTCGGGTGTGGATTTGATTCATTAATATACCTCTCCTGCTGGAAACCTGTCAGGAGTCGCTCCTTGTCCGTGTCTATTACACCGACGATCACTTCCCGTCCTCGTCAGCGTCCGGGATGTTACACCCACGACCATCATGGGTGGAGAGTTCTTCTTTTTCAGTAAATTTACAGTGAATGCCACGGCCACCCCCACCGACCAGTGTGCACTATACCATTGCCGGATAGAGTTTTTCCCAATAGTCAGATTCAATGGTTTTTCTTAAGCCTAACCTTGCTGTTAATAGCACCAAATAACTGCCGTATATTTGAGTGATTCTGGTAATAATTATGCAGCTGAAATATTGTTGTTAATAACACCTTCGATGTAGAACTAACATGCTTAGGGTTAATGCAAGCTGCTAATGATTAGGTGAAAGAAAATAAGTTTGTCCCACAATATTAAATGCGAATATGAAGCAGGTTATTACACATGAAGTCCTTAGTCTCACGTGAAGCCGATTAATATTGTGAAAAAAAGTGTTTCTAGTGCCTTTTTTTTTTTTTTTTTTCTTCTAATTGCGACTAAGTGTTGCAGAAGGTTTAGCCTGCTGATCCACGGAAGAGCTATGTAACGAGCAGGGCATGCATTCTCTCATTAATAGGCTTGATATTTTGCATGATGATCAAGGTTATATATTAATTATGACTTCTCTTAATTTTTTTTTTTTTTTTTTTTATGAATAAGAGGGGCTAAACATTCAAAACAAAGCACAACTGTTTCCCGGCCGTGTTATTCCAGCTTAACTACTGAATTCGAATTTCAGTTATGCAATTATATTGAATACTTAGAGGAAGAAGTTTCACATTCATAATGATTTTATCAGATCAAACAAAATTACCGAAGCTAGCTAGGATACTTATAGTTTTAAAAAAATTAAAACGAAACACAACATAAAAATCACGATAGAAATAGACCCAGAGAGAGATCAGGTAACAGAGGAGAGAAAAAGAAGTCCTGGGGGAAACTTAAATACTGTATGGCCACCCTGAGAATGATATATATCATAGCTAAGGTGTCAGCCACTTAGTTTGATTCACAAAATAACATGGTGCCATGTGATGAAGATATTGCCTTGGTGTTGAAAACTATCTCTCGTGAGTTTTCACGGTTTTTCTCTATTAAAGACCCCAGAGAGGTTTGTTTGTACGGATACCTGAGAATGATAGATCACATATATTTAGCCAAGGTGACACTGACCACTACCCTGTTTGATTCACAAAAACAACATGGTATGCCATGTGATGAAGACACCTTGCTGTTGAAATATGAGGTATTGATTATTGTCCGCATCTGTCTCTACTCTTGTAATTCTCCGCAGTTTTGCTCTTTAGAAAACTCTTAAACTAAGGTGAAGAAGAAATTAATAAAGGTGATTATAAACTATCAATATTAACCCCAATTTCTATATATGTAATATGGGACTATTTGGTGAAATAGAACAAAGAGGAAAGCATGGATGAAAGGAAAGGGAATCCTTCTGATATGAGCTTCACCACATGCATGGAGTGATCAGATTGAATGTAAATATCGTCAAAGCGTCGGTTTTGGATCAACGTTAAGCCCATGCATGGAGAAAGAGTGCACAAAGCTCAGATTAAAGCACCGAGCAAGGTCCTTAATTATTACTCATTAGTATGACTTGATATTGTATATAAAAAGTCAGTTAAGTTTACAGAGACAGTGAAAATATCAATCTCGGATCCACCAACCACAAAACTTGGTTGGTATTTGAGCCAGGCTTTACATGCATATATAAAACGTTGTAAAGTCATTATCTATATATCATCAGCATTTGCATATGTGTCTTGTATATTGACCCTAAACTCCTGATATATATATCAAGTGAAATAACTAGTTTATTATAGAATGAAAGGAGTACGTCATTATAAAATTATTTATGAATAATTAAAATTAAAAATTCTTTCTTAAAAGTAAAATAATTATTTTAAAATATTGTATAATTTTATATTTTAATTTTAATCATTTGTATAAATTTAATTATCAAAGTTTATTTTTCCTTTTTAAATTATATATGGATGGGTTGACAGTTATTCTAAGAGTAAGAGAAATTATAAAAAATACTCTTTTGAATATATGTCCTTAAGTTCTTTCCTTAAGTTCTTTGTTTTGGTTGAATTTGATTGGAAATTATAAGTATTGGTAAAATTCACCCATCACTTAAATATGTTAGTGAGAGTGTGTTAGAGTGTTCTAGGGGTATTTTTCCTAAGAATAAATCATGTTTAACGTACTCTACCTAATAATTTTATATAGACATAAATTTTTATTAATCCAACAACTATTTTAAGCTTTTATGTTAAGTAAATTGAGTATATAAAATTTCATATATTTTAAAAATTATTTGATATTTTATTAATTTTGACTTTATTTATAATTTTTAAAATTTAATTAATTTTTTACTATAAGATTATGTGAATATTCAATTTATCTAAGATTTTATAACATATATACATGATCATCAAGATTGTTAGGACCTAGGACGAAATATGAACCTTCAATGTTTAGATTTAACAAACAAATTAATAGAGTTTTTAAAAGCAACAACAATTTAAACGTGTTTTGTATGAAAGACTATAGTTTTTTTTACCAGCAGACAATGCAATATCTTAAGCTCAATGTTTTAAATATTTGTTGTTGGTATAGGATGTATGTGTTTCAGGAAGCATGAAGTTATAAACGTTCATGTCTATAAAACAAAACAAAAAAGATTAAAAAGAAAGGTTGATGAGGTACTAGCTAGCTACCCAATCCATAAAACATGTGTCAAGATGCAAGGAAGAGAACCGTAATGTACTTTCTGACAAAGCATATTTGTTCACTACAACAATATTTCTAGTACTATAAGAAATTAGAAATGAGGTAATTGTTTTATTTTATAACGATGACTAATTGATGAAAGAAAAATAAAATTACATTTAAATGCCCCCATTGATCACTTTCTCTCTTTGTAGAAGACAAACAAAGCCTTTCACGTCATTACAAATACTTTCTATAAATATCATAGATGCTTAAGCACAATTTATATAGAATTGTACATTCATCTAATAAGCTAAAATTTGTACATTTATCTGATAAGACAATAGAGATTGTGAGTCTTACCTTTAGCCAAATTCTGAGTGATATTGGTTGAAGCCTGAAGAGGATTTGCTGCAAAGAAACTTAGATGTTTACTTGGAGAGACAAATAAAATATTATTTGGGTTGAGCTTGAAGAAACTTAATTGTTTAAATAATTAATACTTCTAACTCGAAAAGTTATAATGGAACTTCGTAGGTAGTGTGTCACGAAATTAACATAGTCTCGGGATAAGATGAATCAAAATAAAATCTTGTGTGCGTTTATTTTTTCTCTTATCTTCTTAATCTGTCTAGCCTTGTGCTTCAAATATTATTTTGATTCGATTTTATATGTTTTTATAAGATATTCAAAACAAAACTTGTTGAAAAGCACTTTCAAAATGTCTTGTAAACAAACTATAAATAGTTTCCAAAAAGATTTTAAAAAATTATTTGAAATACAATTCAACTTTCTTCTCGTGTTTTCTTGTATTTTACAAAGATGTTATCACATGATCATTTAATGGTTGAATTTGCAAAATTATGGTTAATGTAAATATCATTTAAGGCAATTCTTGTACTTCCTCTAAAATGTGCTGCTTAATTACCAATTTGGCCCTCAATAAAGTGTCGGCAGCTATAAACCCCTGAAAATTTTAATTTTTTTTACAATATATATATATATATATATAATTTTTATGTCAAATATTCACAAAATAATTTATCGGGCACATAACTCTCAGTAATTCTCAAGAATTAAATAATTAATTTAGTCCATGCTACTATAAATTATCGAAGACTTAATATATGGTAACATTTTGATATAACAAAAAATAATTAAATTTTAAATTACTATTCATTGAACACTAAACTTTCAATAAATTTATCAAAAAGTTAATGGAGATAGTTCTGTATAAATTTGACTAAAAATAGAATTAATTAAATTAATGGAAGCCCTCGATTAACTATACAACTCGTAACACACGAATACACGATTACAGATAGAATGAAGTAAAAAAAAAAAAAAAAAAAAAAAAAAAAAAAAAAAAAAAAAAAAAAAAAAAAAAAAAAAAAAAAAAAAAAAAAAAAAAAAAAAAAAAAAAAAAAAAAAAAAAAAAAAAAAAAAAAAAACGATTACAGATAGAAGAGTTGTATCAGTGCCACATATTACTCACAAGTCACAATAGCCCCATAAGGAGATACGTGCTAGCTTTCACGCACTTACATGCTCTATACAAACACGAATATTTTTAAACTCGTTAATTAATTTATTTCTCACTTTTTAATTAATAGAATTTTTTATTTTGACTATTATTTTTCATTTAAAAAGTTAATATTAGGAAATATTTTTCTAAATGCAGCCAAGTGTTGCAGAAGCTTCACCAGTTGATCCATATGTAAAGAGAACGTCATGCATTCGCTCACCAATAAGCTAGATATTGTGCATGATGATCAAGGCTATATATATAAAAAAATTAGAACTTTTTTTTTTATGAATAAGAAGACGTTATGAATGAAGGTTTGAATTTTCTTAAAAAGAAATATGTTATATTTGTTGTTGAATCTTGTTTTAAATAAAATTGACCTTGTCTCAAATATAATTGTTTCTGAAAGAAGATACATGTGAGGAATAAAACACTACTTAAAAACCAAAGGAGAAATGGACCCCAGAGAGGTCAGGCAACAGAGGAAGGAAAAGAAATCCAGGGGGAACATAAACACTGTATGGTCACCTGAGAATGATAGATCATATCTAGCTAATGTGTCAGAAGCCACAGCCACTTGTTTGATTCACAAAATACATGGTGCCATGTGATCGATGTGATGAAGATATATAATGCCCTGGTGTTGAAAAGCTTTTTAATACGAGGTATTGTCTATATGGTAATGAAGTCTTTATGGTTTTGATCTTTAAAAGACCCAACAGAGGAAGAACAACAAATCCAGGGGATATATAGCTTTAACATTGTATGCCCAACTGACAATGATAGATCATATTTAGCCTAGGTTTCAGCATATTGGTTTGGTTGAAAAAAAAAAAAATGGTGCCTTGGTTTTGAAATATGAGGTATTATTGTCCATATTTGTCTATTAATGTGAGTCTTCATGGTTTTATTTTTTAACAAAGCCCTTCAAATTGAACTAGGAAAAAAATATTTATAAACTATAAGGACATGTTCATATATTAAAGTTTATAGTAAGCTTAAATTTGATTTAAACTTAAGTTTACAAATTAACCGAATTTAGGTCTATTTGGATACAAGTTAAAAATACTTTTTTTAGTAGAGAAGCTCTCAAAAGCACTTCTAACATTGTATCCAACCAAGCTCTTTATCAAAGTAATCTAATTAGTTTCACTTTTTACAAAATTGAGTTTTCTAACAAAATTTTAACATGCAAATTAATGTACGAAACATGTTATGAAACTGAATTTATTAGCTAAAATGAATACTAGTACTTTGGAATATTCAAAACAGGAATCCAAGCAGAGCCTAACATTTTTTTTATGAGATGAATGAAACACAAGGAAGGGCAAGCTAGTATGAAAGAGAAGGCATCCTTCTGATAACAGCAGCTTCCACTGCAAGCATGAGTGGAGTCAGATTCAAAATAAATATAATCAAAAGCCTCGATTTCGAGAATCAATTATTGTCAGACCATGGAGAATTGCCCAAAGCTAGCTAGCTAGCTCAACTTGGAACATGCACTGAGCATATAAGTTGGTTTGACAGAGACGGTAACATTAATCTCGGATCCACCAGCCTTAAATTTTGTTGGTATTTCAGCCAGACAGTACGTATAAAACCTTGGAAAGTCATTATCTAGTACCAACATCTGCATGTGTCACGCATGATGTTGCATTCACATATGTGTGTGTCAAAGTTTTTAAATTCCACACTAATATGATGATCAGAAAAATAAAATATCAAATTGGCTGCTAATACTTAAAAGTTTTTAAAGATGGACATAATTTTTTCAATTTATTCTCATCGAACGGTTAGAGTTTTGGAATAAAAAATGAAAAAGACAAGAGATAGAAAATATAATCAGAATATTAGATTAATTATAAGATAAACATTTAGAAAAAAATAATTAACGATTCATTAAAGTTATTAGTTAAATTGCAACCAATAAGTTCATAATTTATATATGAATTAGGTTTGATTTCAATTATCGTATTAATAAATTTATTTTAAATAAAGATAAAACTTTAATAAATTTATCACTTAAAAATTTAAAATAATAATATATAAAAATAACATTTTGCCCTAATGATCGCTTAGTACTATTCATAGTACTCTAACTAAAAATTAAGTAGATATGCATTAACAAATCCGTATATATATATATATATATATATATATATATGAATAATCTTCATTCATGTTGTTGTCTTCTTCAAGTCCCACCTCTTATTTGTTGGACTCTCTAATGATACCAATGGATCTTCATATGAGGTTAGCTAACCACATGAACGTCATAAAAGTCATACATAGTTAAAATGGAATTGCATGGTTGCTTAATTTGTTTTTTGTTTGGGCTTTAGCCTCGATATATATTGATCAATTAGGATGTTCTAATTTTATAATAATGTTCATAATCCTAAACCAATCATGGAATGAAATATGTGACTGTATATACATTAGTTGAATTAATTCAACCGCCTATGTTATTAATGAATCACTATTTTTAGTAACATTTTTTTTAACACTTAATAAAATGTTGCTAAAAATCTTTAGTCACATTCAAAAATATTATCAAATTATGACTAAATATTAATAATATATTTTTACGATATTTTATCAAATATTGCGTATAGTTTATGTTACTAAAACCTAAAATGTAAAAAAAGACTTTAATAATACATGTTATACAACCTAAAATGTAAAAAAAGACTTTAATAATACATGTTATACGCAATATTTAATAAATATTGTAAAAATATATTAATAACTTTTATTCATAATTTTGTAAATTTTTTTTAATGTCATCAAAGTTTTTAATAATATTTTTACTAAATATTAAATAAAAAGTATTATTAAAGATCACATTTGTAATAGTGAAAAATAATAATAAATACAACAAAATTAGTGATGAGTGATAGATTTCGTCGACACTCCAACAAGCACGTTCATGATATGGATCCGTCGCTATTACCAAAGAGCAGGATATAGTCAAATCTACTTCAATCTACTGGTAAACATCTAAATTTGTTACAAACAACCCACTAGACTATATTTGCATAGCAAATCAAAAGTTTAAAACACCATTAAAAGTATTCACATTTTAATATTTTATATTTGATTGCGTCTAAAAAAATTGGCAACAGAAAAAGATATTTATGAGAAAAAAGAGAGACTATTCACATTTTTCTTATTACATTTACATGCATAAGGCCCAAATTAATTGTCACGATATACATATGTATGTTGATCGATGATTCAATAGTGATAGTTTAAAATCGAAAGAATCATCACCTTTTCGGAACTTCACGGGGCCAGGGCATGATCATCACGAAGTTGCAGTCACAATAAAGGGAGTTAGCCAGTTAGGTAAAACACGCGCATAAATGTACCGGAGTTCTTGATATATTTGGCAAAGTATGTGTATTGTGGTTGAGATTTGACCAAAGCGTGTAGTTAATATGCACTTGTGTACTTCAAGCCTTAGGTGTTAGAATCCGTGAAGAAAGTTCCTACTTTCCGATTTACTTGATCAGTACGTTTAGAATAATGGGTACTAATAAACCATCTTTTATCCCCTTCCTTTATAATTGCTGGATTTTTGAAGAATTTTTGTTTTTTTTTAAGTTGAAAATCATATTAATTATTCTTTTATTAATTATATCCTTATTTGTTTTTTATCTTTAATTAATTTATCCTTATATTGACCAGTGAAAAAATAAATGTTTTATTAAAATAAAAAAAAATATATTTTATTTCTTAATTTCTACTCAACAACTTTAAAAGATAAATAAAAAAATTAAAATAGTACTAACAAACTAGTTAATGCTAGGCAAGAGTTGTGATTCAGTTGTATATATTATTTTTACTACTAGTATATTACTAATTATTGTGATATTGTAACACATTCAGTTACTATGATGAGAACCGTATATTTTGAGTGAATTTTGCAGAATTTGAGACTTGTTAGTAATCTGATAGTTGATGATTCAATATGACCAATAATAGTCACTAAAATCAACTCTGATATGATCAACTTAAAATTGGAATTTAAACCTAATTCAAATTCCAAAAATTGACATGAAAAGTGAAGGCTACATCCTACTTATATACGCTGTAATAACCATATGGTTAATTAACGTGAGATCTCCAACATTTACAAATATGCATTTTATACTATATAACAAAAAAAAATGCATTTTATACAGGGTTCTTGTCTCTGCCCAGGCATCTATAAACTCTGGCGTGTGCTTAAAGAAATTTTTGGTAAGTTCATAGATTCTCTCTTGAATGCTACAGCCGAATTATTAGATTGAACTATGGAAGTTTGTAGAGAGGTTCTCAGCTAATTCTCATGTTGGTTTCAAGTTCTTTAGTGTTTGGAATTCGTGATCGATTGGGTATCAATGTATCATAATAACAGGGCGCGTTAAAGAAGTTTATGCCATTATTATGTGTGTTACTATCTTTTTATTTATTAACCCCATCTAAAGCTATGTGGGGGCTATTCACACCAAAGAAAAAAAAAAAAAAACAGTTAAGGTTATGAATACGTAGAGCATAAACTCATTGAAAATAATAATAATAATTAACAGAATAAAAGCATGTGAAAGCTTTACGAAAATCTGCTGTACAATTTTTCTTTTACGATTTTGTAAGTTTGTTAATAAAGCTCTGATGAATATAAAATATTCATCCCAACATTTATAATTTCTTTAAATCTCTAACGTTTAAAATATCAAATTTTATTGTATGGAAGTTTTATTCTAGTACTTGACCATATATTAGAAAATTAATGTCTTACTGGATGACAGAATATTCATGAAAGAAATGACTAATATATAGTAGCTTATATACGTTTGCAGTAAATAAATACCAACTGTATAGTGTTTCCATAAAAAAAAAATTACCAACTGTATAAAGTATACATAATAAGACCGTATGTTTGAAAATTTTATTAAAAATTATAAAAAAAATTGTAATTTTCACTTCTTATTTAATAAGTTTCACTCATATTTTTAAAATTTCCAATAATTTTAATTAATAGCAAAAAAAGAAGATAAAACACGTGTTAGAAGACATGTTAGAATACTTCTCTATTTTTATTTTTTTCATAAAAGAAAAGAAGATGATAACGCCAATATCTAATTAATAAGCATTATTAATATATGATTCACGACAGCTGTGGCTTTTGGCATGAAGGAGATGTGTGAAGATGATAAAGGATACAGCTTTTGACTTTTAATAAGAAAGCAACGTTACGACATTAGAGTAGCAGTCCGTTGATTGCATTAATTATAATTAGCTTCGCAGAACTCCCATTAGATGGATGTGACTATATATGCATATCAAATATAAAGGTCTTATTATAATTAAGGAAGTTTAGGATATTTCCTTCATTAACTTTGGTTTCACTTAGCAACAATTTTTTCAGTTAAATTTCTAGAAATTAATATCCTTCAAAAACTATACTGTGAATACAATATTAGAAATGGTTTAAAATTAGAACAATATTCAACAAGTGTAACTAAATTGGTAAAACATGTTGAATTTGTAGGAAAAAATCTAAATTTAATCAATTCTCGTGAGAATATATTAAGGAATCTGTCACTCTAAATACGATGATACCAAATAAAATAAATTAAAACATCTGGAATGCCAAACAATCATAGAATAATACTAGAAGAAACAATAATGAACAACAATAATTATAGAGTTTAATTGCTTTGTTTAGTGTAAAAAATTATATCGTTAAATAATTTGAAATTATTGTTCATATATTTTTAATTTATTTATTATTATAAAAGATAACCAACTTGTTATACATGTTAATTTTTTTATCAAATGATAATATAAAACTATTTATATATTTTAGTGTATACACTATTTACTCATAAGTATAAACAATTGTATGCCAAGATTATTTTTTATTATATATAAACAATTGTATTAC
>PYAF01005085.1:2266-23545 GCA_007407185.1 Glycine tomentella | reverse complement strand
AATAATAGTTAAATCTTATATAATTATTATATCATTAATTTTTTTTGAGATTTAATTTACTCTTATATTATAAATTTGAGTACTCGGTTTGAAAATTGAAATTTTCATTATGTTTATTCTTTCAAGTAAGTCACTTTTTATGTTTTTTTCTCTTCTCTTATCACATAATGATCTGCGCATACAATTTATAAGAGTGAGATTAATTTTTTAATAATATACATATTTTTTAATTTAAAATTATTTAAAAATATTATTGTTATCTTATAAAAAATTGTGTTATAAATTTTTTTATTGTTATAGTTATACTTATCTTGAAATTGTATTAGGTATTAGGTTTTCAAAGCCTCTCATTTTCCTAAAAAATAAAAAAACGCCTCTCATTTTCTTTCAGCCAAACAATGGATTACAGAAAATTCCTTGGACGTTACTCATCTATGGTCTTCCTTGAACCACTACGAGGTTTAATTAAAATAAAAATTAAATTAAAATCATATACAGTAAGCAAATTGAAAGACCAAAAAATTATAATATACAGTAGTTAAACGCGTTACATGTACGAATATTCTCTATCTTGTATTCTTGTCCTCATATTTTTTTTTTTTTTTAGAATCTTTTCCTCATTTTACTCACTCAGGACAATTTCTAGAATTTAATTTAAATCTACAAATTATGGAAAAAAAGGGGGAATATGACGTCATCAATTATCAGCGATATTTCCAACTTCACCGTCGATTAGAGCGATGGGAAGACGACGTCGTAGATGAAGAGTGTGACGAGACACTGACGGAATCTCCGTCACATAAAATGTTAGAAAGGTATTTCCCAATATAATCGGGTAAAAAGTCCCTAACGGATTTCGTCCCGACCCGATTCTTCTCGTAGAACACGCTGTACTTTTGCATCAGCTTAGAAGCTATCGAGCCTCTGATTTCATCACGAACTTTCGGGTCGGATACGACCCACGAGGCCTGTTTTTTACACGCTTCATGAAACGCAGCGTCGAACCTCACGAAACAGGCCCTTGCCTGCTCCGCCGTCAACTCCGCCGCGGTATTTTCTGGCAACGACGAGAAGACAGCGCTCCACCCTACGCGCTCGTACTTGGACGTGTACTCTCTAACCTTCAATTCATGCTTCGCCAACCACTCTTCGCCGAGAAGAAACCCTAAGTTCGATTTGCGCACCTTTTCGATGACGTATTGCATGTTATTCGCGAGAAACAAGTATGAGTGCGCCACGTCATTGTAGAGTTCCGCTTTGCCGTCGAGCTTGCAGAGCACGACGAGTATGATCCACGCGATTCGCTCCGATAGCTCCGAAGCCTGCGGGTTTTCCTCGCGCATCGGGCTGCGGTAGTAAGACTCCGGCAACGGAGATTGCGGCAAATCGGCGATTATATCGACCAATACGCCGCTGTAATCGGCGAGGAACGTGAGGTAGTTCATCACGTAGCGCGTCAGAGGGTGAACACCACCGCCAGGGACCGGTTTCTTCGATGACTCTTTCTGAATCGCAGTTTCGAAGTTCGTTAGCATCGTTCTAACGGCGTCGCCGAGTTTCACCATCGACGTAACGGTCTGTGTGCGAATGTTAACCGTTGACTCGAAGGAGAATATGAGTTCGATCCGAGGCCAGTAGTCGGAGATCGCTTCGTACAAATCCAAAATCCTGAACATTTTTTCCGGCGATTTCTTGCACTTCGCCACCATTTCCGGAAATCCGAAAAGAGATACGGCGCCGTCTTTGGTGATTTCTGCGAAACATGATTCCGCGATTCTTTTCCCCGAATCCGCGGCGAAAACGTGATCGCAGAGGATCCTCTCGCCGTTGAACAGAGTTCCGACGGCGACTTTAACCGCTTTTAACCAGCTCTTGATCTTCAACTCGAGAACCTCCCAATCCAGCTTCTGGACCTGAGAGAGGCTCAATTTTTCAACTCCGAGATGATACAGCGCTTCGTCGACGATCGATTTTCTCATGAGGATGTAAACCTTGACGCACTCCTTGCCGTAGCCGGAGGAAATCATGCACTCAGCTATGGCTTTCAAATCCTCCATGGCGAGCATGGAAACCCGCTCGGTCTCGGAAACGCGGAACTCGTCCTCGGTGATTGAGATTTCGTCGTCGTAATCGGAGACGCTGCTGCGATGGTCAACGGAGGAGCGCGTGGAGACGGTTTCGGGATCCAGGTGTTCTCTATTGGAGGATAGAATCTGGTAGAACTCTTTCTGGAGCGTCTTCATGGCGAGTTGCATGAGGAACTGCGCGCGCACGAGGGTGCTGGAGGTGGAATCCTGTGCGACGAGGTACTGCATAGCGGATTGTAGTCCCTTCACCGCGTTTAGGTACTGTTTGGCTTCCTGGCGCGTGCCGCTGAAAAGTTGCGTTGTTGTTGTGACTTTGGAATCGTCCCATTTCGTTATGAGCTTCTCTGCGGTTTCTATGTTTTCGTCCATTAACGAGTCTGAGAAAGTGCGTTGACGGGAAGGAGGTGGTTGTGATGCCGTGGGCGATGATGGTTTGAAGAAAATGCTTCTCATTCCTTTTCTGGGCATTTTGGCTGAGCAAAAAAAGAAAACTGATGAAGTAATAATGGTTCTTTAATTTGTTTACGTGTGTTAGTTTCAAACTTTCACAATGAATGAGTGCTGAGTTTGTGTAAAGGAGAGAGAAGGGTTGTTGTTGATGATGTTTGGGGGTTTGAGTTGTTGTGAGAAGCGTGAGGGGGTATATATAGACGGTATTTGACTCAAATGATGGTTGACTTTGTCTATGGATGGGACTTGAAGCCTAATAGCTTGCGTGGACATATTGGACTGAGAAGTTAAGAGGATACGCGGTAGGACTGTGCAAGCATTTCCTGTTCCGTTGTGCTTTTTCATATCTGTGGCTTTCAAGTTTCAACACCCGAGGCTAGCTATCAGCCAAGAAGATGCCAATATTGATCAAAAGACGAAAGTGTTAGCCTCCGAGGATTTGGTCCAATCATAAATTACGATTTGCTAACCCCAAATGAAAATGGTTGTGTCTTGCTGGATACAGAATTAGAAGAAAATACAAGTTATGAGTTACTATGACAGAAAGGATATTCAAATGACAATTGTGGGAATAATTACTTCACCGTGTTTTTAAAACGTAGTAAAAAATTTTACTCCTTAGAGCAAAAAAAATATGATGTCTTGGGTTTTTAATGAAATAATTTTTATTTATAATTTGAACTCTTAATAAATTCAAGTATTTTAATATAAAAATTTATGAGTTATTTTAAAATTTGAAATTCTATAATTTTAATATTTAAAAGTAATTAAAAGTATGGCTTACCTCTTCATAAGAAATAATGAGTGTTTATAAACTCTTTATTTTTTGGACGTTTGAAGATGACTTGGTCTTCTTATAATGAAGGCAGGCAGTTGGTATCAGCATTGATGCCCAATGGTCCGCTTAAAAGATTAATTTTTTTTATATGTAACGTAAAAACTAAAAAGTTTATTTTAGATGAGTTTATTCCTTAAATCGACTAAATTATTGCAAATGTAACTGCCAAAAGTGCAGTTTAAATTCGAACCACAAAAAGTTTTTAAATTTAATTTACAGTTTTTTAATACAATTTGTTGTCACTTAATTAACTGACACATAACAAAATCTTAATATTTCTATCAAAGTGGACAATATCTTTAATTAGTTAATAGTAGTTATGTCAATGGACTTGATCAAAGTTGGGACATTAACTTTAGAAAGAGCTCTGAGTATATAAATATAATTTAACAGTATTAACTTAATTAAAATATACCATAATTTTAACCAATTAAAACTTCAAATATTAGTGCAGCCTAATTCGTTTAAGGATAGAGTCAATGATCATAGAGGTCGATAGAGGTCGACAGAGGACACAGTTTCACTAAATAAATACACAACGGTTCGAAATGAAGTTAGCTTTATGACCCTATCTACTCAAAAAACAGTAATTGATGCATGCCGTTTTGTTTTCTGCTGAGAGAATTTTTTTTGTGAGAAAATATAATTTTTATTTATTGAATTTTCAATTATAATATATTTTATAATTTTTAACAATTTTTAACTAAAATATAAAATAAAGAAATGTAATAGAGCATATTTTGAGAAAACTGCTCATATGAATCTAAAGAAAATAGTTTGTCGTGACTACTATATATATATTACGGAGAAATTTCAACGTTGATTTTAAAATTGATGTTAAAATAATTGTTGTTAAAAGTAGATATTTTTAATATTAGTTTTAAAAAAATTAATGTTGAAAATCGTATATAATATTAATTTTTGATAAAATTGATGTTGAATGTATTTATTATATCAATTTTGATTAAAATCGATATAGAATTTGTTTTTAAATATTGATTTTGATCAAAATTGATATTATAAAAACACTTTCTAAGTTAATTTTAGATCAATAAATAAATATTTTTTTTAAAAAATATAATAATTAATCATAAGGTTGATGAAACCTCAATTATAATTTAAAACCTTAGTGGAAAAAGAGGGCATATCCTTATAACATTGGTTAACAAGATTGATGTAATTTAAAATATACTAAGACACACAGTGCTAGATTCCAAACACGTAATATCTTTTGTATCAAGTCTTCATTGGAAGTCAATTATGAATCTACACCTAGGCACTTGATAGTGATAAATAACATAGGAGATGGGACATTATCAATGATAATAGAAGATAACCAAGAATTCAAGATATCTTAACTCCAAGAGGTTCGATGCTCCTTTTGGGGTCCATGTAAACGGCACCAATGGATGAGGTGAACACCACACATCTAACTTTAGCCTCTACAGTAAATATGATCACATTCTTAGCTCCATTCACCGCTGGCTCCACCATTTCTTCCTGCGTCATTCAAACATATCCATCTAACTAAATCAAATTTGCAAACCATATTCCACTATATATGATTTTTTCATAGACCAACAATAATAATAAGACAATCGTAAAACAGTAGAAATAAACAAAAGAACTAATTAAAAAGAGATTCACAGGGTTATAGGTTAAGGGAGAAGCAGTATGAAAGACACCATGACGGCCGTTAGTAACAGATCTAACGGAGTCAAGATGAAGGAGGTCAACCTTATGCTGCGTTAATCTCTTAGTTCGGAGACTATGTGAACCCCAACACTGCATGCAGATACAATTGAGACAACAAATACCGTGGGCCACCTTGACATAATCCTTGATATTGCGGACAATGAGCATAAAATGCGACTGATGCAGTTACCATATCATTGTGGTGGAAAAAAAAAAATCTTTATATTACGACAGTAATTACAATTGTGAAGTGAAATTTAAAACCACACTGTTAGTAAAAGGTGGTGTAAGGCTCAAAGCAAAAGGTGAAACTAAGAGAGATGTCGAAAGCACTTTGTCGATTGGCAAGAGCTTCTTAACCTACTACCACACTAAACTCCCTTTATCAAACGGTAAACTTGAAGGATAAATTTTCCTCCATGCATGTTGGAGCCCTTAGTTGTACAACTTTTTTTTTTTTTTTTTTTTATTTTAATCAACGGTCAACTGCTGTGAAACTGTCAATCTTAGGAAAGTTCCAATATGTCCCTTGTAAGTTGTATTTGTGCGCGAAATATCAATTTTTAATTGTCTCATTGAATAGTTCCAATTTGAGGTTGCTATTCAAGATCAAAATGTATGTTAGTATGTATTTATTATTACAAAAATGATTCCTGAACACCCAATAACTTATTTGACACTCAGTCAGAGATCGAGATAAAAAGAAAAAAACATATAAACATTATAAGTGATAAAAAAAAACTACAGAGAAAAAAATATATTAGTATATTAACTGTTAATTAGGTAGATTTAGAAAAATAGTGTTCAAATTAAAATCACTTTTATTATTATTTTCAATTCTATTCTATTTCCTTTGTTTTTTCTCTTCATTTTTTCTTTCTTGATCAATTAACCATTAATCCTAATAAAATTATAAATGTTACGGATAAAAGATATTGTTATCTTTCTTTCCGTTAATTCAAATATTCAAATCTCTATTAATCTGTTATCATCTTCTCCATAAGATAATCACCCAAAAATAGGAGATATGGCTGTTATCTTCCAGTAACCAATATCTCTTATCAAGGAAGAAGATATTGGACTCAACCGTTCGGCCAACAAGGTCCAGGTAAAATCCTATAAATACATCTTATTCCAATTTGAAAGGTACAAATACACTTTTTTGACTCTCTCTTTTCGTTTCACACAAGCACACACCTCACCCCCCATCGTGCCGTGTTACTTTGCTGTGATCTTCTTCCTTAAGTTGTTCTTCCTTAAGTTGCTTCATCCACATAAGCTTCTTAAGAGAAAGAGAGTTTGATCCTACATAAAATCATCCGACATCACTTGTTGGACATTTCTGTTCTCACCGAGCAGAACAATAAATTTTAAAAAAAAAAGATAATTTCCCTTTCTAGAGTCATAAGCTTAATATTAAACTGTAAAACAGTTTTAAAATCTTACTCCTACCGTTTGTCATTACTCACTACGTCACTACGATATGAAAAGTGCAAACCGGCTAAAAGTTTGGTTGAATTTAATGAACGTCTTTTTGTTTCAGTTTGTTTGTTTTGGTTTTCGACGATTTCTTATTCCTATTCAATCAATACATAATTATTTAATATTTACGGTAAAACATGTTTGCGTATAAAATTAAATGGACATTTCAGTCACTGTTAGTGACATTAGTTTTTATTACACCCTCGATCTTTTCATTCTTTTGGTTGGTGAAGTCACCGATTTCGCATCTACTTGATTGTGCTTTTGTCTCAAATAGTATGCATATTCTGCATGCCAATCAAGACATTTCTATCATTTTGTCTTTTTGGCTATATTCTGTTGCCTCGTTTCATTTACGTCTTTATCATGTTCACTAATTTAATTTAATTATATCGCAATATTAATCTATGTTGGATGCACATGGGTTAGTTGCTTCGTTCTCTTGGCTTTGATCAAGTCATAGGAACGATAATAAGCATCCTGCATATATATATTTTTTTATGCATCATCCCTTTCATTCCGTTTTTTCTTCCACACATTAAGCACAGAAAGACATGTCAAAAAACACTAAATACAGCGACTGATGATCTAATCATTTTATATTTATAAGTAGTTTTGAAGTCATTTTTCATATGCTTTTTTTTTAAAATGTAATTTCCCACGTACGGGATCCATCTTTTGCTTAATTTATTCCTAATTAGTTACGTACTAATAAGAAGGAGTCCTAATTTTATTTTTATTTTCTTCCAAACAGTTTATCAGTATTATATTTTGCCTCAAGCAATTTAGCGTGTGTTCAGAAATTCATTAAAAAATGTGCATTTATAAAATAATAATATTATTATTATTATCATTAGTTGTAGTAGTAGAAATTCTTATCAATTTGTTTTTTGAAAAAAAAAAAAGAAAAAAATTATTATGAATAAAGTCAAACACACCATATATATATATATATATATATATATATATATATATATATATATATATCAAATCCAATATAGTGCTTTGTTTCGGGCAACTTGGTTCAATCTATTGGAATAACAACGTTTTTATTAATCACGGAGTATCATGAGATGATTCGTTTGTCTCACATTGCCCAAATTATCTAAACTTAGCCTTTAAATGAAAGCGAAAGAAACGAAAATTGGCAGGGAGCTAATTTTATTGAAAAGCATAATGATTTTTTTATTATTTAAAAACTTTATCATGAAGTTAAATTGTAAATTTTTGTTTTACAAATTTGCACAAGTATTAAGGGTGAGTTTTGAGTTTTTTTAGTCGATAAATATCAATTAATCATTAATTTGTTAATTTTTGTTAATAATAAATTGAGTTTTTATTAAGGGTGAGCTTGAGTTGTACCTTAACAATAAATTGATAATGGACTCATGATACGGAAGATGGAAGGACCTGATGATTAAATTTCGGATGGAAGGACCTGATGATTAAATTTCGAAACAACTTATGGAAGTAGAAAGCATGTGCATAATTATTCTTCCCCATATCTTGGAATTAGTTTTTTTTAATAAAAAATATGAACAATATTTTATAAATTTTAAATTGTTTTCTTTAATTACATTGATCTTGAATGATGACTTTTCATAATTAGGAAATATTAAGTTTCCCCAAGATTGATTAATTATGAAATGTCATGCACAACATATAATTAACCGGGTAGAATTAAAGTTAAAGAAATATGTTGAAATTCTCATATGTTAATAATAAATAAACTCTTTTTTCTGCAATAAAATTTTATTTTGGCCTTTTAAAAAAATTATAAATAAACTCTGATGAACTTAACAATAATTTCATGCACAAATTCTTTTACAAATTGTGTGTGTACACATTACTGATATTATTTCGTTTTTTTTTTTTCCACTGAACTGATATTATTTCGTTAATAAATGTAAATAATGTCACTTTTGTAATTAGTTGACATCAAAATTCAAGTGATGTTCATAAATTTTTATAGATAAAAGTCTTCAAATTTATCAACAAACTACTATAACACACTAACTCCCTTTTTTGTGCACCACGATCCAATCGCATATCGATCTAGCTAGCTTACACGCATTTCTTTGATTTGAGATTCGAATTTATGTCGGGAGTTGCTAAAGTCAACACTTGGATTATAATTTATAAATAAAGGTATAACTCGTCAACGAATCAATAAAAGAAAACTTTTTTTTTATTAAAAATTTACATTAAAGATACACTGAAAATTATGATAAAGATATATTTATAACATTATTTTAATAAATTTTTAATTTTAAGTTTTTACTAATTAACTAGGTGAATATAATGAAAAAAAAATGTTTCTTGTATTGAATCTATAAATTAAAAATTTATTAATTGGGTTTCATAATTTTATATAAATAAATATAATGAGACAAATTTCATGTATTGAATCAATAAAAGAAGGTTTAAAATTATGCTTCAAAATGAAAAACGATGTTTAAAAGGAGACTTACTCAAATTTTAAGAATTTAAATGACTAAAATGAATTTTTAATAAATAAAAACAAAAAAAAATTTATAAAACGATGAAGGATGCAAAAAATATTTTATAGCCTTCATGTTCATAAATACAATTTATTTGGCCTTACCCTGACTGTACATTCCGGATGAAATTATTGAAGATACCGTACATGAAGGTTCGAAAGTGGAAAGAAACTCAACCAGCAGAGAATTAGCTAAAGAAAAAATAAATCAAGTAGTGCTTATTTAATATTCAATACTTATTTTTTAAAAAATAGTTAACCGTATTCAATAAAGGATAGTATATATCAAGTACTTTTCATTTTTTTTTTCTTTAACAATGAATTATACCTAAAAAGACATGCACGAAAAAAAGCTAAGAATTAAACTATTAAAGTCCTAGACACATAGATTGTTCTATTTGAGGGTGAAAAAGTAGGAAAGTATGAAATTCGGGATGGTGTTATATTGTTTGCGTCGAGAAAGAAAAAATAAAGACTAGAGTCAGCCATGCACGCGTTAAAGTTACTATTCAGTCTGTAACCAACTTGGCTACTTTGCATTGGACGGTTAACAAGGACGGCACGCAGTTTACCAAAATTTGACAATGTTACTAATGTGCCTAAAATCTTAACTAATTCCACATTTGACAACGTAATTGTTCGTCTTCATTCTGCAGATGTAGCTTGCATATATGTATATGACTATTGTCTTCGTTTTTTCCACTTTGTGCTAAAACATTCTGGAAGTCGAAGATCTCTCTCTCTCTCTCTCTCTCTCTCTCTCTCTTCAGCTGTCAATGGCTGTTCTTATTAGTAATATAATGAATACTTTGCCAACCAAATTAAAGTTAGTGCGCGTCAAATTCAAGCTGAAATATGTATTACGACGAATTGTATTTGCTCCTATACAATAGGACTAGGAGTATATGCCTGTCATTTTGTAAAAAAAGAAAGAAGAAAAGGAGTATGCCTGTCATATAGTTCTATTACTTAACATAGGTAAAGTTTCTTTTTTTTTTTTTTTCTTAAATGGCAAATTTTGCCTTTTAAATTATTTTATTTGATTACCTTTTTAATAGTATCATAATTATTCCAATGAATCAAATCAATTATCCAAATAGAATAATTTGTAATTTTATAATTCATCTGATTAATTATTTCATAACTAATTTGATTCATTTGTAACTTTTAGTTATAACTTTTCTTAACGAAGTAACATACATATATAATTAATTACAAAATAGAAATAAGTTTTCGTTATGCTATTTTTTTCAAAAAAATATTAATATATAACAAAAATTTGTTTCTGTAGCGTACATCTAATCAACAGAAACAATTTATTCTGCCTATATAAAAAAGAAACGTATTTCTGTTAGGAACATTTTTAACTAAATATAAAAATGGTATATTTTGTCTTCTTACTTTGGTTGGGGGTTTATATAGTAAATAGGGAGTACTAATAGCAGGACTTTGTATCAGCTTGTATAGAAGTCTAGTCAAATTATTCTGGACCAGCCCATAACAAAATCGGATGGATTGGGTTTACATGGTTCATCTTCAAGGCATGCTTCCCCGGTTGGAATTTTGGATTACTTTAGGAGGCAAGTCTCCTAATAAAGACCCACATTCTACCAGTGAAATTGGTATACACCACTTGACTCAAGTACAATCATGTTTGTGGCTCATCCTCGTTAATGTCATGTAAATAGGATGTTCACAATGGTCCGGTTCCTCTTCAGTTACTGAGGAGTCAAATGGGATTTTACCAGTGAAATTGGTATACACGACTTAGCTCAAGTACAGTCATGTTTGTGTCTCATCCTCACTAATGTCATGTAAATAGGATATTCACAATGGGTCTGGCTCCTCTCCAAGGAGTTCAATGGAAGAGAGATATGTTTGCATCCACAATTATCTTAAGCATGCAGTTCTTCCAATGTCATTAATCTTTAATTTTTTTTTTGTGTGTGCACAGCATCATTATTAATTCTTTATTAAAATCTAGATTGACTTAAGTATTTTGGAATGCTTGTGAAAGTATTGAGTCTATTCCTTGGAACTACCGGAAGAGCAACGTACCACCACTGTTTGTGGGTAAGTCCAACTCATTTGGAGCCTTGGAGGAATCTAGAACAACTACATGTCAGTGATGCATGTGGACTTTAAATTGTTTAGACTCAGTTGAACAATCTTTTTAACTGTCTTGAAAGGAAAAATATTAAATAATTAATTGGGAGGAAAATCTAGTAAGCAAGAAAAGTAGTCGAGCACTTGGAATGAAACAATAAAACGTGTTGAATGATAAATACAATGAAAGGATAGAGCCAGAAGAGAACAAAACGTTGCGCACCTTCTAGTTCTAGGTACTAAATGAACAAAAACTTAAAAGTGATGCCAGCAATGAATTGCTAAAGAAATTCCAGCACCCAGAAATTAATTTAGTGAAGATATTCGTGGGCTGGATATATGGTCACATTCTAGAAATGTTTATAAAAAAATAGTCATATTCTAGAGTGCTACTTCTCAGTTCTCACAACATTTATATGTTGAAATGAGTAGATCTGGGCCTCCATTTTAAAATGATCTGGATTCGAGCTAACCTCTGCCTTTTCCTTTGGGCCCAATTTAGGGGATATTTTTTTGGGGCAGTGAAAAGTTTATATTGAAAAGTTTCTTGATTAGTTGGATCGAAAGCTTATAAGATAGGTCTTAAGTTCAATGAATGCTTATAAATTATTCATCAACAAAGTCTATATATCGGTAATAAAAATCAAATTCATGTTCTTATGAAATATGAATTCATTTCTTACCAATTGGACTAACATTTTTTACACCCAATTTAGAGAATAATATCCTATCTAAAGCAAAATGGAGATTTATTTTCATTCTCAAATTTACTCTTTGTACTTTTTTTTATGGATAAATGAGAAATTAAAATTTAGTTCTTGAAAATAAAAAAGTAAGACAAATTTGTTCTACCATTAACTTTTCGCCATCAATGTTAAGGTATCTGCTTACATAGCAAGCCATGCGTGCTAAAACCATGCCACATCATTGTTGAATGTACCAAACTAAAATGTTACTGTCTTTTGCATGAACTAAAATGTCAATAATGATTCTATTTTATCTAATAACCTCTCTATTCTTTTAAATCAATGTCATATTAGTCCATATAAAAGACAGTGACATATTAATCCAGTATATTCAGCAACGATGTGATATGATTTTAGCACACATGATTTGTCACATAATTAGGTTACATATCACATAAGTGGATATCTTAACGTTAACGGTAGGATATATTTATCGTATTTTTTTCACTTTCAAAGATTAAATTTTTATTTTTTATTTTTGAGGAATAAATTTGTCATCATTTTAAACTTTTAAACACCAAAATAATTATTTATTCTTTTTTTATTTGCATTTCTTTGTACTCAACTCATCTTTTTTATTCTTTTCTCTTTTCTCCAACCAAACAACCTATGATAGAGGACTTGAGCAATCCATGTCAGTGATAAAAAAATCTTCAAAGCGAGAGAGCGTGACACAATGCATTTCGTTTTGCATTTCCCACAGTAATTAGCTATAATAAGAATCCACGTGCACTAGTACGTTACCCACATAACTTTTGTGCATTATTGAGTTTTTGTTTGAAAGAATCATAGGTCAATTTACAGACTCATTTTTAGTTCAGTGAGTGAATAAAAATATGGATCACAGACAAGGAATTACCTATGTGAACATCCATGCCACAAGTTCCTTTCATTTCAACCAAAATGTAAACAACAGTTAAGTTTTTTTTTTAGGTTAACAACAGTATAAGTTAGACCTCGTTACAATGCGTTTTTTTTTTTTTTTTTTTAAATTAATCAAAATGGTATATTTGGGTTTTAAAATGATCAGAGTAGTATACTTTAAAAAATTAGCTGGACGTAAGTGGATTGGATCTTGTGAAAGTACTTTCTGATCATTTTTCATCACCAATTTTTTTAATAGCATTTTTTAACTGTCAGAGAACACGTAAAACCACCAGAAAAATAAGTCAACTTTCAGACAGTAGACTTGAAGGTAAAAATTTACATTTAAAATTATTTTAGACATGATTTTAAAAATAATTATAAATATTAATAATCTTATCTGACATAATAATTTTTTCTAGATGACAGAATAAACAACCGTTAAACTATGTATTTTTTTCCCTAGGTCAAAATTTAAATTGCTATAAAAAAACTATGTATTTAAAGGAAATGCTTATAAATTGTAATATTTGATGGTAACAGAACAGTGCCCTTTTTCAGGGAAAAAGCAGGCATGCTGCATTGATAAATTAATGATTACTTGCCCTACAGTTGTAATAATTTTGCTTTTACTAAATAAATTCCTCCTCCTGTGTCGAATTCATAACTTTCCATACTTTATTCTTTTTGTTTCTTTCCATTTGTTTGAAACTTGTGTAGTGCACCATAGCCGACCTTTGACCTATTATTTGTCCTCTATCGTCAAGCAATCCCCAAAATCTGGCACAAGATTCTGTAGTGCTCAAAGTTCAAACGGATAACTATTTTTATTAACAATTTGACGGCAACATCAAAACCTAACATTTAGATTAGATATTGTTGTAGTTAGGGAAGTAAACTTTCTCTCTTTCAGGGACCAAATGCAACACAAATACTTGCTTGCTTGTCTGTGTGCTATGTGTAATAGTATATGAGTGTCTGTTGGGGGGTAATAATACTAACAAAATATTATGATACCCAAAACACACCATTGCTATATGCTACGGGACGAATTACTCACGACTTAATAGTAATGTGTTCTATCAATCAAATAGTAAAGCATAGCAAAAAAGAAAAGAAAAGAACAATCAAATAGTAAAAAAATGAGAGAAATGTAGGGAATTACCGGAAATCTTGCCAGGTTGTTGTATACCTTTTTTCTCAAACTGTTCCTTCTATCTAATACTATTTTTTTAAGACAATTTTATTACCTACTATCTAATAATTTCCTTCAAAAAAATATGTCATCTAGTCTTCTTTTAGCATAATGAACACATTGGTAGTTTCAATTTTTTTTCCCTAAATAAGAGATTAAGGATATTCTCCATCAGAAATTAATTTTAGTTGTAATGCACGGTTATCACTAACCCAAAAGAATTTTTCGGACAACGTTATCATATGGGTAGTTTCAAATCCTGATTCATAGTTGGAATTAAGGCCACAACATAATCACGCCTACAATTACAACTACATCAATTTTAATAATCGCAACTTAATCACGAGCACATTACTTATCCAATTATCATATTCCCATAGATCAACAAAAGTACGTAACTATTTGAATGAAATTTGGAGCTAAATGACAATAAGTTAATAACAAATTGATAGCAATTAAGTTGGCGGAAAATGCACCAACCAATGTGACTGATTTCCAACCATCCACATCCGCAGCGCACCCACTGCTTCCAAAGCATGAAAAGGGCTAATACAAAGAAAACGAAACAAGGAGCCCACAAATTGTAGGACAGATCCCACTGTGACAATGATGCGTCAATAATAGAACGTGCTTGTCACCTCTAAACTTTCTTAATTCCACAACTAGTGGTAGTAATCATATCGCGGCAAAGATGAACACACTTTCTTATTCCCAACAACTAAAATGAAACAAGGAAAAAAGTTTTTTTATTAATACAGGTACAAAGTATTTTCTGACTTTGTGAGATTAATTTTTGTTTGAAAATTTGATTGGATGTATTTAGTAAAATTTTCATTCTTAATTTTTTTTCATTCACAATATTTATTATTTCATTTGAATATGAGACTTAATTAAGAAATTTGAATCCAAATTTATTTGGTGCTTATATGGTTTTACGTTACAAAATAGATTGAGTTATAGTTGTTTTTTTGATAAATTTGTATATATTTGATTTCAGGTGGAAGAATATTTTAAAATTCATTAGGTGTTTAGAAGTGATTTTGAGCTAAAATTTTACTTTTAATTTAACTTTATAATGAAACATCTAAATATTAATCATATAAATTCAAAATTAATTTTAACTAAAATTATTTTTTAAAAATTATTTTTTCCAACATTCATTCAAACACACTCATATTACCTTAAGAAAAAAAAAAAACTTAATAATAAAAGATAAAACAACATTGAAAATCCAAACTACTCTCATATCTTCGAAGTCATCATTACGCCGGTGGGACCAAATGCATTATTTCTCTTTCCCTCCCTAGTTAAGATCTTTCTGCTACTCTCTTTGCCTTTGCTCTAGCTTCAGCTACTACCTAGCTACTACATAGAAATCCAACTTGTTCTCTCTTGTTCATAAGCTTATAACTGGCCACACAAGCAAAGAGGTTAACTACCAGGACAAAAACCATGAAAGGAATTGACTTGTTCTGTTCTTCCTCTGCTTCCACAGCAGTAAATTCTAGCATGCACCATCGTTCTGTGGTACATCGAAGCACCAAAAGCTTCGACCATGATCGAAGGAAAAGCCAACTTCATGTTCCTTGTTCATCCCAATTGCCCATCAATCCTAAGCCTTATAATTACTTTGAGAAGCACAGAAAGAGTTCAGCTTCAGCTGATAAACAAAACTGTGACGTGCGTAGAAAAAGTTCTGCTGATGTTAACGACCTTTATACTCATGCTGGTGCTGATGGTTCATCTAGAAGATATCTCCTTGGTGATGCGCCATTCATTGAATGGGTATCTGAGTCTAATAAAATCTCAGCAATGGTTCCTTCTCAACATGATGTCAAAGACAAGCTCGTGGTTATGAAAAGAAACGATCCTCCCACTCTTCGGTCCTCTTCTTCAGCTCGATCCAAGGACAAGGTTTTTCTGTTCTTTTTTAAATTTGTTCTCTGTTTGTTTCTTGCTTCTCAAAAGAATATATAAAAAGGACACTTGCTATTTTTTTTCAATGAAAATTCGGGTTGTTAATTTATACTAGTATTCATTTTGTTTTAAGTTCACAATATGGTGATAATTTTTTTATCTTCTGAAACCTTCATCCAGGTTGTGGTTTTACGGGTGTCATTGCACTGCAAGGCCTGCGAAGGAAAAGTTAGAAAGCATATTTCAAAAATGGAAGGTGAGTCTGCTTAATCAATACATAGTCTTGGAGTCTCAAAATGAGAGTCTGGATATAATTAGATATACATTGGCAGTATAATACTAATTCTCATGTTCTTGAGCATTTTTTTTAATCTTTTTCTAAACTTCAAAGTTTAACGTAACTTAATTAATCATTTCTATCAACCAATCTTGTATTAAAGCATCAGTGGTTTGTTGGTCATGTAGTTTCCCCGGAAGTAATCATACACAAAAACTTCATTATTTTAAACATCCTTCCAACACTTTTTATTTTTCTCTATGTTTCTCTTCATAGATTTTGTCATACCTATATTTTTCTGCTTTCATGTAACATTTTTCTTTCTCCATGTACTGTTTACGTTTGAGAATAATAATATATGATATGGCTAATCTAATCCTATATATGTAGGAGTGACATCATTCAGCATAGACATGGAATCAAAGAAAGTGATCATCATTGGAGACGTGACACCATTAGGGGTATTGGCGAGTGTATCCAAGGTGAAGAGTGCACAGCTATGGCCATCTTCTACATCGTCATCCTCATTATTACTGTCATCATCTTCTAGGCCAACATCTCCATGGTCGACATAATCACTTATAATTAACATAAATAATATATATATATATATATATATATATATATATATTAATTTCACCCTGCTTCTTTTTTCTGTCTTCACCTCTCTTGTAGACTTTAATTTGATAAACCTTGGAGGTGTGCGTGCTTGTGTATGATTAGAAATTTGAAGCCTTGTGAAGCACTCAAGCTTAATAATGTGTGTCGTGTAAATGAACAATGTTTTCAGTCAGATGGGTGTAATTTCCTTTCCTTTGTCTACTGATTCTGCTCACTGAAGTAGTAGAACTTACAATTCTATATTGGTACGGTTCCACTTCCAGTTGGTTTACTCATATGAAACACACACCTGCTTGGGGGGGACAACACGTCTGGTCAGTTGTTAAAATGGAGAAGGGGGTAACGTACGTACTAACGTGTATATATAAATTAACTTTAAAATGTACATAAGACCCACATTAATTTGTTCTCGTTTGTGGGGATTGCTTATATATATAAATGAGATCAAAGAATAGAAAGGAAATTCTAAGTGTCAGAACCAACTATTTTGAACCGGAACAACCTATTATTGTAGTATTAGTATTCACACCACAATGAGAGAAGGACTTATCAGTACTACCTTGGAGGCTAAGCACATGAAAAAACAATAATGGGTCTCGGTTTCTCTTAAAGCATGAGAACCTTGCATACCTTGAAAGTACTTTCTTGGGCAAGTCACAATGTAATGCATGCCAGACAGTGGTAGCAGGAAGCACTCAAGGCCAGGCTGGTTTGTTTGGGACGCATTCTCTTGAGCAAACTTTTGCTTATTACATTTTCTTTTTCAGCTAATGATCGATGTTTCACAAACACTATTAAGTGGGTCATATAGCTCAGTGACCAATTTTTTCTGCAATCATGCCTCATTACAAGCACAATTCAGATGCCCACCAAAGTATCATTGCCGTTGAATATACTATTTAGACTCGGGAAAGTAGTGATATGATTTTTTTTATCCGTAAGAATTGTAAATAGATAACAATCGTAAATAGATAACAAGAAATTTACATTTTACAAAATATAACTCACATACCTTCAATTTTAGATACTTTGATCTATTAAATACAATGTCATCTCATTCTCACAATCACTTTCAAAGAGCAGGGAGTGTTAGTAAATGTGACACGAAGGTCCCATTGTTGGAGGCTTCAGTTTGCTCTTTTTCTTTTTGTCAATATTGTACATTTCTACATTCCCTACAAGTAACCAAATGATGAGGGCATAGTTCAATTTTATGGTTGCCTAGTCCTGCTCAAATTTTGACGGTGGTGGGGCTACTCCACGCCGTGTGTTGTATCTTCCGTTTGCTTTAATTTGGATTTCTACTTTAAACAATTTAAGAGACGGAAGGTACCATGCATATAGAAGCCAAGAGAAATTCTATTCACTATGTGCATGATTTCGGTAGTTTATTACTTTCCTCATCGTATTGTTTGCTTGCTTTAATTTCTTTGAATAAATAGTGGACCGCTGGAAAAAGAAAATACTATAATTAAGAAGTTGAAAAGCAAACAATTATGTTCAAATTATTGGCATTGTAATGAAGTTTTCAGCAAGGGAAATTTGTATATTGGATCGGAGCACCATCCCTCGCGGAAGTAGATGAAGTTTGGATTTCGGATCTATTGATACTTGACCGTGATATGGATTATTCATTAAATGAGGCTCCTAAAATAGTTCTCGTGACATTAATAGAATATATATATGCTTGTGCTAGAGCCTTTATGACTTCCATATTATATAATCACATCGACTAATTCTAGGAAAAAAGATGTAGTTCTTAGGTGAATACTCGGAGAAGTTTTTACTTTTTACATTTCAAAATTTTCATCTTCTTTCTAATGTGTGAAGTTACCAAGAAATACTGGTTTTGTAGGCCTTTGATCTATGTAACCAATGGTCGTTTAAATTTGCATCACTTTTAAATAATTCTAAGGCTTAAATCTTTTTTTAGTTATTGTAATTTAGTATTTTTTTTAAAAATTTTGTTCTTGTAATTTTTTTTAATTCTTGTAAATTATGTTTGTTTTGTTTCTTTTAAAGAAGTTTAGATAGAGCTTTAAATACTGAAAAAATGTTATCTAAATCATTTTAATGATAAAAAAACAAAAAAAAACAAAACTTTTAAGTACTAATTTTGTATTTAAACATTTATCTAATTAAGTATTTAACCATAGTAGCATGATGATAACTAATGTAGTATCTGGCACAAATGGATTATACCAAAAGTTTGTATATATCATGATAAGGTTTTTTTATAGAGATGTTCATAAGTACAAACATATTATACTCGAAGTTTGTATATATCATGGTAAGTTTTTTATAGAGATGTTCATAGATTAGGTTATATTGGATTTGATGGAATTTATAATCCAATCCAATTAAATTTGAATAAATTGAATTGAATTTAGTTTTTGAATTATTTTGTTGTAAAATCCAAATCAAATTAACTCATTTACAAAAAATGTTGGTTTGAATTGAGTCATCAGATAAAAATATTTAAATTTATTTATTATATTTTAAAATTTATTAATTTTTTATAAGCTAAAATTTAGTGTCTAGATTCGGATACAGATCATGTGAAAAAAAAATACTATTATTGCAAACCATTAAAGTAAAAAAGGGAATGTCGTGTGATTGAAATTGAAAAAACAGATTAAATGTTGTTTGGTAATCACCTTGTAGAGAGCAAGGAAGAGACGTCTCAAAGGTTGGATGGAATGTCGTCCATCATACTGTTTTTGATTTGTGTAGTTGCGACAGAAAAGAGAGGGAAACCCAAACCCTAATATTTGAAAGCAAGCATGAACACCATCTATCTCGTGACTGTGTGAATGAACGTGTGTCTTGTAATATGTGATGTGTTGCCACTCAAGCCATTGTCATAACCAATAGTAAATGGATGTTTTTTCTTGGACCCAACAATATTATATCTCGACATTGATACTACTGGCTCATTTGGAAGACAAAAAGAAAAGAAAAAGAAATAGAGAAGAAAGAAAATATGGATAACGATATTTTATCCTTAATTTGTTTGATTAGAAAGAAATTGAAAATAAAATAAAGTTAGACTTCTAAAAATAAAAATTTCAAATTTTTTTCTCCTCTCTCATTTTATTTTCCTTGGGTACCATTAACCTTGATCACGAAAATTCGTGGATTATTCACTGTCATTTCCGTAACCACGCGCCCAAGGAAACTTGTTTTATCCGATCATTGGAAACATTGTGATAACAATATAGTTAATAATAATTAAATATAAGACAAGTCATAAGTAAGCATCATGTCCCTGCAAAAGTAATTTCCTTTTGGGTTGAAATGAACATTAGTCTTTGTGAGGAAAAATAAATACGAATAAAATGAAGCGTTGATGGAAAATCCTTTCCGCCAAGCAGAAAGTACAAAAAGGCCAACCAGCACGATCCCAATGAAATGGTTTTATTAGTGTTTTATATGCAATCAAATAAGAAAAAAACGAAAGATGAAAATGACAGATTGAAGAAAAGGGTAAGACTAATGAAAACGTTAATCAATTTTATATCTACATGACTACATGTGATCTAAAGTTTTTTGTTGGGTTCTCCTCCTTTACGAGACATGGAGTTATAATTTATGAATTAAATTCATCTGCTTTGAACATTCTCTAGAGCTTGAAATTGATAGCCATTTTATTTTATTTTTATAAAAAAACCCTCCTGAAATCATCGTCATTTAGGCACTTACACTACAACAAAAGCGGGTATTTCCGACGGGATACTACCCATGGAAATTATTCCGTGGGAACCACTGGACTTACCGGCAGAATTTCCGAGGGAGTGTATATTATGAAAAAAAAAATTATTTTCAATTTTTTTACCCACTAATATAATGAAATTAAAACACACAGGGCAAACGAAAGGCCACATCCCTCTCTGTTTCACCATCTCTCTCTCAACCCTCTCTTCGCCAAAGCGCTTCCTCTATCTCGTCCCTCCCTTCTCTCTCTCCCTCTCCCCAAATCCCTCCTCTCTCTTTCCACGCGCCGCCGCACCTTTGCCGTTCCCGCACACTACGACTTCGACCTCTTCACCATCGGCGTCGGAAGCGGCGGCGTCCGAGCCGCTCGCTTCGCTTCCAACTATGGCGCTTCCGTCGCCATCTGCGAGCTTCCTTTCTCCACTATCTCCTCCGAAACCACTGGAGGCGTCGGCGGAACGTGAGTTTCTGATTTTCAAGTTTTTCAGTTTCACTTTTTATTGAACTAGGGTTTGTCACTGCAGAGGCCAGTGAAACGGTGCTTCGTGTTTCTGAAGACTGGTTCGGTAGAGTTCAGGCTAACCAAAATTTTTAACAAGCTACAGTGCTAGATATGTAATTGCCTTTTTAATGCAACGTAATAAAAATAATCACTTAAGAGAAGGAAAATGAATTAAGCTTCTTTCAAATTAGTTTATGCAGTAAGTTAATTTGTATAAGCTCTATCATTTTGCTTCTCTATAAGCTGATGATGGATAAGCTAATTTTAACTAGAAGTTTAATTCAT
>PYAF01005084.1:1906-13162 GCA_007407185.1 Glycine tomentella | reverse complement strand
CTTTTGATGTGTTTTCATTGAATTTGGTGTGCCTCTTCATGCTTGTCCACAAGAAATAAGGCATTTTTGATGTGGTCTTGAAGGGCTTGAGTTCTAGCTCTTGTCATGGGTCCTTCAAAGCTCACCAAAGGAAGTGCTTCAAGCTCTCCTTCTAGACCTTTGGCTTGTAATGGACCTCCATCATCATGATCCTTAGATAGACCTCTATCAAGTTTACACTTTCAAAGTCTTCATTTGGAAATTGTAAATTGATTTTCATTTTAGATAAATAGTTTTCTTTATCTTCATTTATATTTTTTCAATGCTATCTTAATTTCTAATTAAGTAGCTAATTGATGTTAAGTATTACTAGAAATTAATTCACTTATGATATGTTTCTTTTTAAACAAAAAATAACATAAATTAAAATAAAAAAAGAGACAATAAAAGTGAGATGATTTTTTTAATGATGAGACATTCATCTAAATTATCTTTAATATCACTACTAATTTTACTTGACTGAAATTGGGGAATAACAATAACGATTCAAATATGTTTCAAATTGAAGTCCAATATAGTGTTGAACCTTTAGATTTGCGAGGGTAATCAACCAATGAAGGTTTGAGGAGATGTGGGGAGGGAGGTGGAGATAATCAGACTAGGTCTTTTGAGGGAGAAGAGAGATCAATAGAGGGAAAGGATTTTTCAAAGGGACAACTTGGGAAAAGAAAAAAGAGAAAAAAGAAAATTGCAACTGTAGATTTGAAGTGTAAAATTACAGAAAAAATCGAAAGAAACTTTTGCATGGTGCGAAAGAAGTTTCACTTTCGCACCATAGACATCATCAATGAATAAAATGATATTAAACATTTTGGGAACAATGACTTTGACTATGGTAGAAGTAGAACAACTTGTAAGTAAGTGGTGTGCACCACACATATTTTACCATCAAAATCACAATGAAATCTATGGTGCTAAAGTTAAACATTTTTTGAATGGTAGGAATGTTTTTTTTCAGCCATTAGATATACTATTTTTTATATTCAAAGGTTAATATTTTTTTCTTTTTTCTTTTATTGTTTTTTCTTCGCTTGCCACATTGTCTTTCTCTCTCCATCTCCACCACTAGGAACCAAACTGTGTCGTCACCACCAAGAGCCAACCACAACCACCACGAAGATGTCATCAAAGGAAGGGAACTACATCAACCACGACACAATTGAAAATGACTCTTCCTTCCAATGGCTACAGTGATCACGACACCTCTATTGCAACGACGACCCAAGCTAATAATGGCAACACCATCGGAGCAACCGTTCTTTTGTCAAATCTGGAAATCACAAATCTTACTACCTTTCTCAAATAAATAAATAAAAAAACACAACCCACCTTTCTCAAATCTGGAGAAAAAATGCTACCACCCCAAGTTAGAACATACATCAAATAAAAATTCATGATACCAATTTCAAGAAACAATTTTTTTTTAAAAAAGAGCCATCCATGACATACCCCCTTCATCTGGTCCCGATACCTTGTCTGAAAGTGATTAAGGAACAAATCTCCGTGCTTTCATCCCTTCCTCGTTGTGTTCTGCCTCTCTGACGCCAACTATCGCATCATTGTCTAGGTCGACACTATTGTCATCGTCATCAATGTCACGTCCGAGATTGATGACATAGTCATTAAATAAGAGGTAGCCGTCAGAACCAAAGAATCCATTCAAATCTATTCCAATATGGATTCCTCTTATCTGGCTAAGGCAATCAACCACTGAGGGTTGACAATGAAGTGGTTTTTCGCCACGGACGAGGAGGGTGAAGAAAAACGAGACCAATTCTTCTTAGGGAGAAGAGAAATCAACATATTCTTAAGGGACAAATTGGGGAAAAAAAATTAACCATGGATTTAATGTTTAAAGATATCTAAACGAACCATTTCGCAGTAGTAACACTTAGCAGAAGCAGACTACTACTACTAAGCATAACCAAACTGAAACACATGGTGATGCCAATTATCCGCCACCGCCACCACATAGCCACTCTCACTCACCGCTTACGCCACTCCTCCGCCGCCACCGTCCTCAAACCCCTCATCCTCTACACCGGTGACACCACCGCCGACGCCACCGCCACCCTCCAGGTCCTCTCCTGGGGCAGAGGCGCCTCCGGCCAGCTCGGCGGCGGCGTGGAGGAGACCCGTCTCTACCCTTCTCCGGTGGCCAACCTAGCTGTCCCCAAATCCTCCTTCGCCCTCTCCCAGACCCCTGGCCGCCGCCTCCTTCTCCCCCCAAGCCCACCGAAGGAGAAGCGGGCCCTCGAAGTGGGCCTCTCGTGTGGGCTTTTCCACTCCTCCCTGATCGTCGATGGGGTCCTCTGGATTTGGGGCAAAGGCGACGGCGGAAGATTGGGCTTCGGCCACGAGAACCCCTTGTTCGTTCCTACGCTGAACCCTCACCTCGATAACCTCCGCTGCATTTCACTCGGTGGCTTGCATTCTGTTGCGCTTACGTCGGCCGGCGAGGTCTTTACGTGGTCAGAATCACTCCAACTTCTTATCCTCTGATTGGTTACCTTTTCGGAATTTCTGATTGTTGTTTTGTAAAATCAGGCACATAATAATGCATCGTGTGTTAATATGAATTAGAGTTGGTTGATAAGCTAAATGTGATTGATTGAAGTCATTGATTGACTGTGTTAGTGGAGATTCCACATTCACTATGCCCAATTTAAAGTATATAAGTAAGGGACAACTCTTATCTTACAAGCCAATTTTGTGGGGTTGAATTAGATCAAATCCAAAATTCTACGTGTGTTAACCAAGACTTCTTACATTGTCTGCATGCAGTTTTTTTTTTTTTCGCCTTCTCTTTTATATTGGAATATTATGTGAGATTGATAACATGATAAGAGCACATCTCAACTGTATAACGTATAATTTAAACATATGGTTAAAATTAAAACAAACTTGACCATTCACGTATGATTATATGATTAAGATTTAATCATCTCACCTCTAACTAGATATGTCTGCTTTGGTTGAAATACTGAACCTGTTTAGTTTAATTGAGAAATACCACAAAAGAGGTTGGGCTTAATGCCTGAACTGTGTTTATACAGGGTTAGAAATTTTGAATCCTTCATGCAATTATGCTTGGCTTAAACCTCCAGATATTCTCAAATTTACTCTACTATGGAAGCGTATTAGGCTTTAATTAGTGTGGTGGAACTTGACAAGTGTTTTATTTTCATTTTTTTGGGTGGGGGAGCTGACATTACATGAGTAAAGATAAAAGAATACTGTTAGTTAAAAGAGAACTCTAGATATCAATTTAAGAACCATACTCCTTTAAGGCTCTTAGAAACTTGTATTTAAAAAAATTAACAGACTTTGTAGAGTTTGGGAATATTTTTGTAACTTCAAGGAGTTAAAAGGTTCCTAAATTTTATGATGAGCATGTAAAGTCTTATGTCAGCTATTTATTCATGCTTTCTTTCCTCAATAACATTAATTTTTATGGATGAAAATGAAGTTTGCAGGGGTTATGGTGGTTTTGGTGCACTTGGGCACTCAGTATATCATAGAGAGCTATTTCCTAGGTTGGTGAAAGGCTCCTGGGAGGGAACTATAAAACACATTGCTACCAGTGGAACGCATACTGCAGCAGTCACTGAATCAGGTTTGTTTGACAGCTGGAACTTTATTCCAGCTTTGTTTAAAACAAAATTAGATTGATGAATCATAAGAAAAAATAATTACTGAATTTAAAACAGGGTTGATCATGTCAGTTGTTTTCCTTATGTCAAATTGTTTCGCAATGTTTTCTAACCCTAAATTGCTTCTTTTTTTTGTTCTTTTTTCTTTGGGACAAGAAAAGAATCCATTGAGAGAAGTAAGATAAGTACAAAGAAGGATAAAAAAATCTTCCTAAAATTACGGACTCCTAATATACTTATTTTCTTACAGAGTGATTGAATGAAGATGCACTTTTGTTATACATGTCAAATTAGATTGTTTGATGTATTGAAAGCTTTGCTCTACTGTTTTACTAACATGTTTGATTGAAGATATTAATTTCTATTTTATGCTTATCTGTTGTTTTACTTTTCCTTATTTCACTAACATGTAGGAATATCAATTTCTCCTAGTGTTCAAGTTCAACTTTCTAAAACCAATTTGAGATTCTTATTAGGAATGTTCAGGAACCTGAACTAGTTATCAAAAATATTGTATCCGTCCTTTGAAACTGATGGCAGGTTCATATTGGATGTAGGGGAGCTTTATATCTGGGGTCGAGATGAAGGGGATGGCCGATTGGGCCTTGGTCCTTGTCGGGGCCCAGATCACGCTGGTGGACTTAGTATCCCTTCCAAAGTAGAAGAGTTACCTTACCCTATTGCTGCTGTGTCCTGTGGGGGATTTTTCACAATGGCATTGACAGAGGATGGACAGTTATGGAACTGGGGAGGTAATTGTCACCTGCTGTATATTTTTTCCCTATATTTTCTGTAGCAGACTAGCAAAATTCTTTTAGCCTGTGCTTAAGTGAATAAGTGCTTTTAGTTTAGAAAATTGATGATGCTGGCATTTTCTCAGCCAATTCTAACTATGAACTTGGGAGAGGTGATAAGATAGGTGGTTGGAGACCAAGACCAGTACCCAGCCTTGAGAATGTTAAAATAATTCAAATCGCAAGTGGTGGATATCACTCCCTTGCATTAACCGGTATGTTGATGGGACATTATTAGTATTGTTTCATTTCTATTCTCATGGATTATTTCATTATAACTACTTCATTCTTGATTTACATTAGATGATGGCAAAGTGCTCTCATGGGGCCATGGTGGACAAGGTCAGTTGGGCCATGGATCTATCCAGAATCTGAAGATACCAGCAGTAGTTGAGGCTTTAGCTCATGAGCGTATTATATATATTTCTTGTGGGGGCTCCTCATCAGCAGCTGTGACAGGTAACACATTTCATCTCACTCAGCATGTTCTACTAGCTTCAGAACTTTTCACTTTTAGTATATAACTAACTTTTATTCTTCACCATGCGTCCTCTGGAGTCTAGTCTAATGCCCCTCTTCAGCATATTTATGATGCTCTGAAATTGCATGGCATTGTAGGCTACAGGTTGTGTCCCGAATCAGATATTTCAGATGCTAATGTTGGATAAGTATGTAATCCACCATTTTTTGGCATTTTTATCAAAACCCCACCCCACCATGGCCCCGCAATGGACGCTATTTAATAACACTGATTGATACACTTATGAATCCAAATATTAAATGTCTACCAAATCAGGGGAGCTTCATTCAGATCCTTCACAAAATTGGAAATTGGTAGGGAAGTTGGACTCTTATTATGAGCAGACTCGACATATTCTTTGTTAGAAGTTGTGCGTTAGTTTTTGACTCACTCTATTATAGCCATTGAGATACAACAGTTAGAATCTTGAGATACATATTCTCATGGATTTATTTGAGATAGAGGTTGCACTTATATTGCTGCATATATAGATGCAGATTGGGCCGACTGTCCAAGTGGGACAGTCAACTTCAGATTATTATTATGTTTTTATTAAGGCAATCTCATTTCTTAGAAAAGTATAAAAGCAAAATGTTGTTGCTAGATCAAGTGCAAGGGGAAAAATATTGAGTTATGACCCTTGGTGTATGTGAACTAGAATGGCTAAAACTTCTGAATTGCAGTTTTGCACAATATGGTCTATGAAAATTATTTGTGATAATTAGAATGCATGGCACATTCCTCGCAACCCATTCCGTGAGTGAACTAGAACATATAGAGATTGAATGTGATTTTATTTGCAAAATAGTTCTCTCCAGAGAAATCACAAATTTATTTGCAAATTCCAATGATCAATTATATGATATATTCTTACAAAGTCTATCTGATGCAAATAATATATATGCTCCAACTTTTAGTGAAATGTTGAGAACCCTATTTTTAAATATCTTATTTGTTGTAAATAGTTCATCTAATACATGAAATATTGGGATTAAATTTTGCAATGATGTAAATAAATCAGAAGGCTAAGAGCTAATCTCTTAAGCAATTTACAAATCAATTGTCAAAGTGGTGGTAGGTTGTTTGACAGAAAACTTAACTATGGAATTTCTTATTTTCTTTATCATGACATGAAGCTATTTTTCAAATCATTGTAGTGCTAAGCATGCTCGTTTTTGTTCTAAACAGATAGTGGAAAGTTGTACATGTGGGGAAATGCTAATGATTCTCAATTGGGAATTCCTGGGCTACCACCAGTTCAATCATGCCCTGTTGAAGTCAACTTTTTAATGGAAGATGATGGATTAGGACCTCACAAAGTTTTATCAGTTGCAATTGGTGCATCACATGCCATGTGTTTAACTTTGAGGGAGAGTAGTTGATTTTGTCAGCTGACAAGGAAATTTCTTCTGTGACTGTAATGTCCTACTGGCATGGATATAGTTGATTTTGAAAAAGGTAAATTTCATAGGTGAAAATGCAGAAGATTTTCTTTTTTGTGGAATAGGATGTCATATAATGAATATATGGTTATTACAGATGATTGTTTCAATGGATTCAGATCTCATATTAGTGTTGCGGGCAATATCTCTTCCTCCTTGTATGAGTTTGATGTAGCAGAATACATTAGTCTGAGCATTTTTAATTACTGAATGGCCAAGGTTTAGAATAGTTTCATCTTTTTCTAATCATTGTGATTAGGGCATGAGAACATGATTGAATCAATGTTCTGATTTGAACTGTGTTGTCATATACAAACCATCTCGTAAGCAATTCGATTTTTGACAATTTTATATTATTATAACTAATGCAATATGAAGACGAAGTTGCCTTTGAACTCTGGCTAAATGTTTGGGTCTTGTACTTTTTGAGGAAAAAGCGATGATGTAAGAACAAAAGGCCATTGAATTGCCGTGGTCTGACAATATACCCTGATGGGTTATTAGCATGTTCTTGGAATCCAACACTTCTAATTGACTATTCTGGATATACCAGAATCCAGCATTTACAGTTTGATTGTCTTAAAACCTGATTCCAAAAAATTAATACTTTCAGAAGTTATGTAATTTTGTTTGCTTATTCCTTCGTAAATGAAAGAGATTGAATTTTGAATTTCACCTTTTATTGCAAAAATGAATGGAGCTAATTCACTTTCAAAAACTAGTTCAAGGGAGGAGAATTGTTGAGGTCCTTTGACCATATTTTACTCGGTATATTCTTGCACTCCTTTCAGACTGAAGATTGAATATTGATCGGGAAGTATGTAGAAATAGACATCTAAAGATAATCTGACATTAATACTCAATAGGCTCTCATATCATATTAGAGATGAATTGCGTTTAATTCATTTTTGAAAAATGACTCGATAGAGGATGGTCTTATAAAGGGTTTCCCATTTACATTTATAGTCAATGTCTTGTGATGCACATGGCATGTGATGCACCAATTGTTTTATAAGTATAATGAGATATTTAACACCTCTAGGAGGCTAGGAATTCTTACCCAATGTGTTGTGCCTTATACAGACATGGTGTTGAAGGCAGGGACTTGAACTTTGTTATCTTAAATAATCTGATTTTCAAACCAGCTGCCTTATGTTTCTGTTTCAGTATCCTAAAAGTAAACATATACCAACTAAGCTTATATTGTTGTCAATTATATTTCCTCCAATAATACCATATATATATATATATATATATATAAAAGAAATCACAACATAATCATAGTTCAATTATCCTTAACAAATCAAAGCATAAACGCAGTTCAATATCATGTTATCTAAACTTGATCAATTGGGGTCCAAGTTTTTCCCAATCAATCTACTAAATTCCAACACATGTTAATCAATTAAAGAAGCGTTAAATCATCACTAATTCTTAGTGAACTTGTTGCAGTAATGGAATCACACTTTTTCCATTACTTCATGCTCCTTTGGGATCCAATCAATAATCATGCATCAAATTTACATCAAGAACAATAAAAATGGACACGTTTAAGCATTATTTCAAAATAGGAGAACAATAGACAAATGGCATTTTCATAAGTTCAACACACCAAATCAATTCAATTCAACTCATTTTCTCCACCAAAATTTACTATAATCAAGTACCAACAGTTACTTGTCATTTTCCTAATTAATCAAGCATTTAGAACATGAAAAAAACACACCCATATCACTACTGCACGAATCACAATTTATAGAACGTACCCTAAACCCTAGGTCAAAATGAACCATAATAGAGATGGGTGGCAAGTGTTGGATTTTGATCTCGTCAATGGTAAAGACAATGATAGGTGATGTGTAAAGCCTTCAAACCAATATTCAAAAACTAGTATGAGAACCAAAAAAAAAAGAACAAAATAGCAAAGAGTTCTTACCTGCATGTAAAAACATTGTTATGATGTCGGTGAAAGCAACAGTAATGGTGTCAGGATAAGGTTTTGAGGGTTTGAAGTGCTAGAACGAGAGGGAATTCGAAAAGGAGATGGTGTGGTTGTGGTGGTGGGGGTACCACAATGTGACGATGATGGAAATGGCATGTGGTGGCAGTGGTGTCACAATAGAATTTCAAAGGTTTAAGGAGAGACAACGAGAAGGAGGTTAAAAGGGAAATGGTGTGGTGTCGGTGGCACAACGTGATGGTGACAACTATGGTGGTGGTGGTGGTGAAAACAAGATATGGTGGCAATGGTGTCGCAATAGGGTTTTAAGGGAGGAGAATGAGAGGTAGATTGAAAGGGAATGAGATGACAACGAGAGGGAGTTCGAATTTGTAAGATACTAGAAGTAATTTTACATCAATTATTTTTAAAACTAATGTAAAATAGCTTATTCCACATTGGTTATATTTTGAACTGGCGTGGAATTGGATATTCTACATTGGTTATTCTTAAAACAATGTTGTATAGTTAAATTTAATTTCAAATGTCATTAGTTCATTATCTACATCAGTTCTCGAAGAATAGATGTAAATTGGCAACTTAAAAAGCCTTTAATGCGGTAGTGAAAAAAAGGAACCCATTATATAACTAAAAACTAATATTCTAAAAAATGAGAAACATCTCACAGAAAAACCCAACATAAATTGAACTGTCATTTTAGTATAACATACACTCCAAAGGATTACCATACAAATCTGATAATAGTAAGGTAAGCTTGTAGTCCTTGATTTTGCTTTGAAATATACCCATTAGACAACTTAAACAGAATCAATTTGTTGTGTATAACTATTTTATGTATGGAACAAATGTTGGAGCGTAGCGCAAGGGCCACATGTTGCTAGGTTACGAAGCGGGTTGGGGATACGGCGTAAAGCCCCCACGGTACACATGATAATGTACGCGGATTAAAATTATGTACGCATAAAGATAATGTAAGTAATTTAAGATAATGTATGCGTAAAGATAATGTACGCTTATATTATATATATCCTGATGCGATCCAATTATTAATGAATAAGAAAAAGAAATTGTTACTTTGCTCCTTGATAACGAATGTCGAATCACTACAAAACTAATAAAATTACGTTAATTCTGTAGCACAGGATTAACCTAGGTCGACTCAGAGATACAATCAATTTGGTTCCAACTTCAATTCATTGATAAACAACAAGGGGACTTTTGTCAAACAGTTTGCAGACAATAAACAAAAATTGCAAAAACACAAACTAAAATTGGAGAAAAATGTAGAAAATGACAGAATTGATAAAAGATGTTGTAAAATAGATTCAAGAATGTCAATCCAATTCACCAAACCAAGCAATGCGAATTATCATAGTTCTTAGATAATGATCATATTCATTCAATGTCATTAGAAGCAGTTCAATCGTAAATCAATTGAAATCACAAACTAGATTGAAATATCATCCAAACAATCTATGATTAAAATTTGAAATTAGGAAATGAATCCATAACCTAGTCTGTTTTAAATCCTAAACACATTCATAATCATGAAAATCAAAGAGAGGATTGAAGAAGAAAATGAACATTCACACAACAATTCAAATACCAAACCAGAACTCAAATTCTCCTTGCTTGGACTGGATCCTTGGATTGATTGATTGTTTAGCCTTCCATGATCATCATCAGTGGAAGAGCCATGAAATTTGTGCAAGAGAATAGAAGAACAAAAATGAAATGAAGAAGAAAACTGAAGAACATTAAAGAACAATGAAGAACAATTGAGAGAAAAAAAGAGAAAAGATTTTAATTCTGAAAACTTGCACAAGAAGTTAAAAATTTTGTTTGTACCAAATGAAGTAACTAACTCACTAACTAACTAACTACACTAATATATAATGACTGAGCCAGTAGGAAAGGATGGGCCCTGATTAGGCCCATCTAATCTAACTAATTATGCTAATTACACCAATCAAAGCCCAACTCGCAGCCCAAAGGTCAAGTGCAGAGGTTCTGACTTCCAAGCCTAAAATAACCCTCAAAATGACAGAATTGGTCTAGGCTTATCTCTGGAAAAATTGTAGCTCTTTTCCTTATCTTTCTAAGGACTACTCCTATGCTCCATTTTGAGTTTTGTAGAATCCTCTAGGTCTTTCACAAGGAAGATAGGTCAAGTAAGCACAAAAACTGAGTTAAAGTGAGAAAATAAAATTCCAAGAGAAGTCAAATAAGTTAAGAAAAATAGAAAAATATTAAACTAAAAATGTTCAATCACTTCTGAGGACATAGGCACACTTGTTGAACCTCATTAAATCTCTCTTATGTTTGCGTGTGTCTATGTGATTTCTCTTATCCACTTTAGAATTTTGGTTGCTATTGCTAGCAAATTGTATAAGATGACGTGTAACCCCAGGGTTAAATTTGAAGTGTGGAGGTTCGATGAAATTGGAAATTTTAAATTTTAGTAGAGGCGAGTTAAGGAGTTGTTGACACAACAAGGTCTTTTGGCATTGCATAACGCAAAGCCTAATAAGATGGAGGATTTGGAATAGGAGGAGCTACAAGAGAGAGCTATGACAACAATATGCTTATATTTGGCTGGCGAGGTCTTCTATCACGTGATGGACTTGATGCCTCCTGGTGATAGAGGTCTATCTAAGGATCATGATGATGGAGGTCCATTACAAGCCAAAGGTCTAGAAGGAGAGCTTGAAGCACTTCCTTTGGTGAGCTTTGAAGGACCCATGACAAGAGCTAGAACTCAAGCCCTTCAAGACCACATCAAAAATGCCTTATTTCTTGTGGACAAGCATGAAGAGGCACACCAAATTCAATGAAAACACATCAAAAG
>PYAF01005082.1:1071119-1097369 GCA_007407185.1 Glycine tomentella | reverse complement strand
GAGACTGAGAGAGTTGTTGAGAGAGTTGTTGAAAGCTGCAGTGGAGAATCCGAACCTGAGGAGTGGAGAATCCGAACCTCAGAGAAGCTGAAAACAAGCTGCCGAACCTGCGAAGCAACGGGAACCTGGGGACCAAAGATCCAAAGCACCAGAAGTTGACACGTAACCAGGAAAATGTAGTTTTTATACTGTATAGATTATTATGCTATAAACTAGTAACCAGCAGGGGGAAAAGGTAAAATAGGCTTTCCCACAGTAATTTGATTTGCTATGTTTCTGGAATGTTGGAGTTAGAATGTGGTAAATATGTTTTTATAGGTCATCCAGTCAAGGCTCCCAGCATTCTGTTCATGAGTGAGCCTACAAAAGTCTACATCAATTAATGTTTCCCCCCTTTAAAGTAAAAAGAATTATAAAATAATTATTCATATAAAGTAGCAATACTAATATAGATGTTTGATTGAGACTAATACATTTAACTTTATTTTTGACTCATAAAAACTACATTTAACTCCAACAATATATATGTAGAATATAATACTGAGTATAGTTAAATTCTAAATAACTAAAAGTTATTCAAATAAGTAATTTAAGTGTTTGAGTTTTTTAATTAAGACTTGAGATTTAATTCTTGAAATGATTCGACTGGTGATATCAGATTGATTGAATACAAAATAAAACCTCAATATATCTTCTCATTGCAAAAAAAAAAAAAAGTTAAACACTAAGTGACCAAATCATATATCTTCTTAGACACATATACGTATGCAAAATGGAGAGAAGGTAACTAACTAGCTTGGGTTGGGGTTGAGCGTGTGTGAGAGAGAGGTATGGGTGGACGCAGCCATAGTGTGTTTGGAGGAACAGAAGAGGAAAGGAAAAGGAAATTGGCAGGATCCGGAAAACATGCTGATACGAGTGCGTCAGGTCCCATAGGAATTCGAATTCCCGGGCATTTGGGATTTGGCATTCCCTTAAGAAAAAGAGCACAATGCAATCCCCACATGCTCTCCACATGGGCCTTTCAAAAGTGTGCTACCCTCTTCTTTCTATTCTCTTCTCTTCTTTTTCTCTGTCTAATTTTATCTTTCCCGAATCAAATCTCCCTTGGTTACCATGCTACTTGCTAAATTGTTACCTAGCTACCTATCTTTTTCTCCACTTTTTTTCCCACAGTAATATTCACTTAGAATTAGAAAAAACACAATTACATAAGCAAAATTGTGTTCATCGCTTTCCCATTTTGTCCAACTATGCCCGCTCTATCTATCTATCAATCTCTTTTAGCTGACGCAAATGTGTGTCAATATCACCCATTAAGAAATTCACGTTTTGAAGAATATGTAGGACGTATACTTACCTATTTCAAATAAAGAAAGGAAAAAAATGAGGGAAAGAGGAAAAAAGGAATATATGTCTACAGTGGTTTGCTTTGTTATTATTAATTTGGAGGGGAATTTATAGTATAATATAAATACACGTAAACATAAAGTTTACATAGTCCAAGAAATAAAGAAATATTAACAGATTGAAGAAAGAGATATGTGAAGGATTCGTGGGCAGGTCATGGAATGGGCCCAGAGGTTACAATTTTATGTGTGTTTAGGAAAATCAAGGGAAGCAACAGGATGCATGCGTCCCAAAATTTGTCGCCATATCTTCTCTCCCTTCTTTTTAGACATTTTACGCTTTCTCCAAACTCTTTTTGAATATGCCTTGCTCTTTCAATTCGCTGCTCCATCGATGACATTGTTTTGGTTGGTTGGCCCTCTCTCCTATAACATCCGTGGGACCTCTTTCGCTGTTCAAAGTTCAAACTTTAAATAGTGATCACATATTCAACACAAACATACGTATTATTTTTTTTAATATACTTGCGGAGATGATTCTTGGTTCAATCCAGTATAGGATCATATCTTTTAATTTATCTGATTGGTTCATCAATCCAAGTTCAATCTATATGGTTTTTGAATCTCAGATTTTGAAGGAGTTGCTGCCTTTAGAAGTTGTGGAATGTGCGTTAATGATTAACCCAATTGCTTGTATAAATTAATGCTGCAGAAGTTTTCATTCTCTGGTTGTCATAGGGGTTGTTGTCTGGTTCTGGATTTGAAGGCTGGTTTCGTAACCTGTTAGGCTTTCACACTGTTTTTTCCTGGCCCTATGGTTAGTGCTACTGATATGAATATTGCTTGTTTGGATTTGCCACAAAATGTGTCTGCAGCTTATGAAGTTTTATTTTGTTGGCCTTTTATGTTTTGCTGTGGATCATATTAAGTATGACTTGCTTTCGGGAACGTCTTTGTACCATTTTTCTGTTATGTTTGAAGTGATTCTCAGCTTTTATGAGATTTGCTTTTTGGTTGTTATTTTAGGTTATGTTTGATTCCGGTTTCCTAAATTTAGTTTAGAGTGTAAATTCACTTTCGATTATCCTAAAAATATGTTTATATATTAAAATTTTGTCTGAAACTCAATTTTGTAGAAAAATACTTAAAAGTTATTTTCACGAATTCAATTGGTAAATTTAAGTTTAATTCAAATTAATTTAAATTTGTAAACTTTAATACAATATGAACTTATTTATATAATTTGCTATGAGATTTATAATTATAATTAGGACTGGTCTCTTGTCTTGCATGGTAACATGTAGAGTACCTCTACGTACTGTCTACGTACTCTGGTACTCTTTGGTAATAAAAGTGATTTGTGTGTTTGATAAAAAAGAAATGTGTAACTTATTAATACATTGTTGGTTGTGAGCTAAAATTTTCATTTAACTAGGTACAAGTAATGAGGCACGTTGTACTTGACACGCGTTTTTCTTCAACTGACACGGTTTTATAACACCCATTAAGATTCCAGAGGAGTTAAACATTTCATGTAACACTTTTTTTAAAAACATGTAACACACTTTAGATATACAATATTTTCTTATTTTTAATATATTTCTGTAAATAATGAAAAAAGTATTGAAAAGATTGTGCTAAAATATACTATTAACATGTAAACACACTTTATTTATGGGAAACAATACTCACATATCCTTCCTTAAAGGCTTTTTTAATTCATTCGCATTTTTTAAAGGTTAATTTAATTAATTATATTAAATTTATTGATAATTTATAATGTTCTTTTAAAATTATTATTTTTTCATCTTAATTATTTTTCATCTAATTGTTACTTATGTTCTCCTATGAGAGAAGACTTTACTCCAACATTTCTTATTTTTTGGATAAAAAATATGACTTAAATACCTAAAAAATAAGTAATTTTAAATTTACTATCTAAAATTCATTTTGTTCACATCAGTAAATTCTTCCCCTTCCCCTTCATCGTCTCCCTCTTCTTCTACCTCTTCTCACCCTCTTCCTAATTAACGCCAAGAGCTGCTGTAACCACTACTCTGCAAGCCTAATTTAGCGCCCCAACCACCTTCTCCCTCACCACACCATCTCTACCGTGTTCTCCAATCTCCATGAAATCCTTCTGCAACAAGATTCTTATCCTCTCGTCCATCAATCAAGCGAACCTCGTGAAGCTCCATGGATACCGTAGCGACCCAACCTTCTTACTCCAAGGCGTCGCCAATGGTGTCATCGCCCTGCGAGAGGACGAAGGTGAGGCCGCCGCCGATGGAGGAGGGGTTGAGGAGGTGCGTGCGGCAGAGGAGGCCGAGGAAGAACACTATGACAATGTCCGCGATCTCCTCGGCACGCGAGGTGTCGACGTGGACGGGGCAGAGGCCGAGGTCACTAGCCAGGGCGAAGTCAGCGGACCCAAGGCAGAGGATGAGGTGGTAGGAGCGGAGGTGGCGCTAGGCAACGTGGGGGAGGTAGGTGTTGGGAAAAAGATACCAATTTCCCCTTCTAGGACGACTTGTCATGAGTGATCTTGTACAAGCAAAATACTTTATGCACAAATAATAATTATGCAAAGAACACAACACAATTTTTAACGTAGAAAACCTTCTCAATGTGAGAAATAAAAATCACGGGAACGATCTCGGAGTCCATCCAAATTCTTCACTATCAATAAAGTGAGATTACAAAATGGTTCCAACAACCATTACAATCAACAAACAACTTTAACAAAAGTTGAACCAAACCATCACAAGAGGCAAACATACAAAATAGGCTTTTGTACGAAATTAATTTCTACCACCAGATACAACAACTAACAAATCCCAACGGTCAAATTGACTTCTTGCAAAAGAGGAACACACTGATCAAATTTGAGGAAAATCCAACGGTTGAGCAAAGAAATAACTATTTCTCAATATCACTGCCCGAAACAAGATAGAATAGAGCAGGAATTCTGATAACCTCTATTTGCAGTTAAAACAATCTCTCTTGGAAAAGTTCAATGAATGATCCGAACTGTCAGAATCTAGTAACCGATTTTATTAACCGTTCCTCAAAGTTTGAATGCGATCCAACGGTTAATGTGAGAGAAACGTCTCCCAATAAAACTGCACGCTTCAGAAAACGGTTATAGAACCGATTCAATTTGGGAATTTTCTGGTAATTCTACAAGCCTCTATTCACGAAACCAACCGTTAGATGTTAATACTGGTGAGTCACAAACTTGCTCAAAAAGTTTCACTAAGATCTAACGGGTAACCAAGGAGATAGAGAAGATTGAAGGATGACAGTTTCTATCCTTCTCCACATGCGAATTTTGGTAGTTTCTTTCTCCTCTCCTTTTTCTCTTTCTTGTGGTTTCAAATTAACTGTCAACTTCTTAAAAGAAGTAACTGCTGACCTATTAAAATAAGGAACTCCAATCTTTCCTTATTAGACTGGACTTGGCTTGGGATTCAAGCCCAACAGTAGGCGAAGGAGTGGAGGAGCACGACGGCGACAGACACAAATCCGAGGGAACAGTGCTCGACGCAGTTTAGGGTGACAATGACAGATATTACAGTAAAATATAAAAATCAGGTAGAACAAAAATGAATTTTAAGTAGTAAATTGAAAATAATTTATTTTTTAGATATGATAAACATATTTAAATTAAAAATATTAATCAATTAAGGATATTTTAGAAAAAATAATTAATGAAATAAACAATTAAAAAAGAGTCTTGTATAAATAATTTTCTAAAAAAGGTCTTATAAACAGAATATTAATTAATGGGACAATATTTATATTATAGACTTTTTAATTATAAAAAGTAATTTATAACCATACTATCTATGACAAAAATGCTTAATTATTTTAAGAAATAAATGCTTTTTAGTTTTTAACATAATAAGTAATTATTTTTTATTTATCTAAAATACACAGTAAGGTATAAATTGGAACAATTTTTTATAGTTATGGTTAAACTCACTTAAACTTACCCATCAAATTAAAAACTCACTTTAATTTTTTTAACTAATAATAAAATAGGTTAATTTTATAAATATTTAGTTAACAAAGTCAAATTTAAGTTATTTAAAAAGTTTTTTTTAACTTAAGTAATCTTGTAATAATGATGAAAATGGTATTGCGTTAAGTTTTTATTATAACAATTTAAAATTATGTATTTGTTAAATTTATTTAATTAAAGCTACATCTTGACTCTTTAGGCTACATATCCTATTGGCCTGTTTAAAAATAGATTTATAGATATTTTAAAAATTCTATTACAAAGCAGATTTTCAAACAAACTTAAGTTTTTTTAAAAATAAATGCATATATAAAATAATTAAACTAAACTCAGACCTTATATTTGAGCGGCACTATCTAAAAAATAAAGTTTACAGTTATTAAGTGATGAATTTTTTTTAATAATTATATGTATTTATATAATTAATTAAGATTAAAAATAAAATTTTAACACTATCTAAAAATAAAATTTAACACTACCAAAAACTATAAAAGCTGGCTCTGCCATTGGTGTAGACATGCATGTTCCTTTTTCCCGTAAAATTTAACCTAATACAACTTATTTTCACTTACATAAACCAAAGGATATTCGTCAATTTTATGATTTTTTTAACAATCAAAACGAAGAAATTAAACGTAAGTGTCATTTGACTTTGATTAATCTTAAACCGGTTTTAAAAGTACTTTTTGTTGAACACTCTTAGGTCGAAGGTTCAATTAATGGGTGAAATCATCATGGTGTCTCTTTGCGTATTTTCGCTCGCTCATACTAAATAGTAAATATGGCTAAAAGTCATTATAATAAAAAATCAATTTGTTGAGTGTATCTTTGGCTACAAAACGAGCCTTGTAGCGCTCTATTGTACCATCTAATTTTTGTTTAAATTTTTATACTCACATGTAATTTTTTTATTGAAAAGCAAAAGGTATTATATTTATATATTGATAATAAAAAAAGTACTGGAAGCTAAGTCACGTACAAACTGTGAAATATTTCCAGTCCCACGTACGTGGTACAATGAAACACATACAAACCAAACCCGGCACGCCACTGATCATACGTACATACAGTAGCACCCCACATGTAATTAATCACACTCATACCTTTGTTATATGGTACCAAGGACAAGGACCAAGTGCGATTAGTAAGAAATGCATTAAACTCATCAATCATTGCATTTTTCCAATTTAGGTTTTTAATTGCTTGGGTGAAACATGAAGGTTCGAAAGATAAGGTGGGTGAAAGAAGAACATACTTAGGATTGGGTTTGTTGATGCAACCTTTTGCTCATATTTGCATTGCATGGGAGGGTGTAGGTTGGGAGGGTGCTGGTGATGAGATGGAAGTATCATTATTTGGTGAGTAAAGTGAGAATGCAATGACAAACGTGTACGAGAAGTTCATGAAATTATGTCCAGAAAATGTCTTGAGAATATTTAATAAGTATTTTATTAATTCAAAAACATAAATACTAAATATTTTTTAATTAATTTTCTTATATTGTAAGACCACTTACACAATACATAAATACTCTAACTCTCCCATGCAGTCACCATATACATTATTCATTCCCTCTTCAACACTTAATTAAAAAAAATACACACTTTAAGTACTCTTGATATGACCACACACACATAAATAATCAATTAATCACTAATTCTCTCCTTCTTTTTTTTACTTATTCAACACTCACACACATTCACTTTTTAACACTCTTTCTTATTTCTTTAATCACCATTCATAATAGATAACCCAGGTGACATGTCAAGGACTTACCACCTAAATATGACATTTTTAATAAATAAATTAGGCTAGACCTTATGCATGCAAGGTCGTATAAGCTAACGAAACCAAAGATAATATAAAAAAGTAACGAATGTGAGTGTTGAGTGAGAAAAAAAGTGACAACATTGAATTAATTATTTTTTGTGTGCTTGATTATGTGGAGAGTGTCTAGAGTATGCATTTTTTTAGGTATGTGTATATTTAAGAGGGAATAATGTATAAGGTGAGTGAAAGAATTTAGAGTATCCATATAAGTGTAAGTGACTTTATAGTGTTAAACAAAGAAAATTTAAAAAAAAAAACGTGATTTAAATTTATATATTATATTTACAGTTTTTTTTCCTACAAATATGTTACTTTTTTATTCTATATTTTTTTTATTAAAAAAATACTTCTATAAATTTATTTTATTCTTAGTATCTGATTTTTTTTATCCTTCTATTATATTATGACATTGCTGTCATATAGATGATATGACATTTTTACTAACATAATACTAATAGCATTATTTTACTGATGTGACGTGTGCCGATGTCAGTATGGCAAGAACAATTTAACAGTTTTTAAACGGAGTTTATCATTATCCGTATGGCTAAAATTGAAGGTTTTGAAACTTATAAGAACAATTTGAAATTGTAGAACAAATTTAAAAAAAAAATGCTAAATTACATACACCAAAAAGTTAATCAAGCTTATTTTTATCTCCTTAATGTTTTTAATGGTACTCGGTAATATTCTCTTATATTTTTTAATTAATGTCTTTTACATACAAAAGTAAATATACGAAATCTAATAAAAATGTCTTATTTAAAAAACTAGATAAATTCATTTTTGTGTGTGCGTGTTTTCGTTATGAATCTAACAAAATTATTTACCCTCATGATCACTTGATGAGCTAAATTTATGGTCAAGTGGTCCAGCGAGGGTGCGTGATTTACGGTTATCCATTGGCAACTGCAACTTGCAAATGATGGAGGGACTAGTGAGTGCTTCACTACCTACACTTATTCCCACTACAGAAATGAAATTAAAGAGTGAACAAACCAAATTCAAACATTCAACATTGGCGTTTATTAAGGTGTAAATACGTTGACTTAATCATATTGATTTATATTTTTTCAATGATCAAGTGCATAAAATTACTAAAAATATATTTGGTAGATGATAAATAAATTAAGTAAGGTTTCGTTCAAGATTCATATTTTTTATGTACCAAATAAATAATAGAAATGGACCAAAAAATTAAGTAAGGTTTAGTTCAAGATTCAAGATTCATAATGTTTTAATGAAGTTTTTTTTTATAGTTTTAGTCTTTTAAAAATTTAAAAATTTTGGTTTTAGTGTCTGCATGACATACCATTAATCTCAAGAATTTCTCCAAATGTTGATTTTAAAAGAATAAATATTTTTTCTACATGTATATTAGTGAAAATTCCAATTAATGACAATGTCAAATAGATGTCATTTATAGGCAAAAAAATTTAAATAATATTCTTTTAATAAAAATTATCAATTTGGGGTGTCGCACTCATTTTGGATGTATCTGACCATCATAAACATAAATATTTTCAAAACAGTTTTAAATTGATAATTTTTTATTAAAAAAGTATTATATTAATTTTTTTGCCGTCATTTAGACAATTCTTTTAAATACACAAAAAAAAGGCAATTCTTTTAAATATAATAAATATATATATAGGTCTACTGTTTATATATTTTCAATAATGAACAATAAATTCGTTTACTTATTTATAATTATCATACTAAAGGCGAGTATATAACTTTTTAATGAAATTTCTTATATTCAAATTATTTTGTATATGAAACAACTCAGTAGTGTATGATACGAGACCATGCTAAAATTTAGACAAAATAATTTGGGTATGATTTAACTTTAAAACCAAGTACTACTTTTTCTAGAAAAAAATGACAAAGAAATTGCGAGTTCTTTAATAACTAATTTTAAAATGACAATGCCCAAATAATGAAATTTTCCTTTGGTGAAATCCAAAAAAAAAGTGGGTTGTTTGGTCACGTAAGCCACTAATTGAGATGACGAAGATCAGTGTTGGGTACTTGGGCGTTCCATCAACTTGACAATAAGCAATATATGCATTGCAAGACAATTTGATAAACGACATACATGCATATGTGCATAGCATATTGGTCAAAGAGGTGTGAGTTTTTGTTTATTAATGTGCGAACTTTACAGACAAAAACTCAACTGAAAGTGTTTCATTTGTTAACAACATCATATTCATGTCTTTGATTAATTTGTCAATCCATGATGATTATGGCCTTGAATCAAGGGTTTGGTCGCTTCTGAGATACTTTATCTAAATGCACCATTCAAGATACTGGTCAAGCAAAGATCTCATATATAATTGTTTATTATCTATAAATATTAGAGATAAACAAATTAAAGCATCTATCTGTTGAATTCTATACATAAAATCAGAACATGGCAGCACGAACCGACTGAATGCTTTTCTACATGCAATGAATTATAATGTTGGCTTCAATATTTATTCCCTATTTCTCTTTCTTATAGTAAAAAATTTAGGATACGATAATGATATATCCTAATTTAAGACAGAAAAACATTAGGCTAAGAAGAGGTATTTATATAGAGTACTTAGTACAGTATTATATATATATATATATATATAATTTCAAAAAGACAAGTGAAAGTTCCCAAGTGTAGAATAGGAGTACTATATTAAAATTTGAAATATTATTTTAAAATAAGAACATTTTTAAAGTTATATTTCATTACGTCACATGACTTCTCATGCAGTCATACATTAAGTATCTGATTTGTTGTTATTTATTTTGTTATTCCTTTCAAATACTGTCACTTAACTTGAATAATTTTCAATTTTAATATATTTAAACTTTAAATCTTAACGCGATGACATTGTCAAATTCAAGATATATTTTTAAGCATAAAATTATTGTAATATTAGAAAATCTTAATTTAGATTTAATTTTAACACATTATAGTTTATATCAGCAAAGATGGCGTATCTTAATTATAATTTAAACATTTTTTTTCGTAATTTTAAAAGTCTTATTTTGCTAATTTATTTTACATAATGAAATTAAATATTTATTTTTAACAAAAAAATATTGTTTTTTATTTTATTTAAATTTAAAAATATCTACTTACTAATTCCAGAAGAATTTCTACTATATTCCTTAATTAATTAGCTACATTGCGTACTCTACTGAGCGTGGCCCGACGGTAGTGGCCAATTACAGTGACACGCTCTTCCATTTGTGACCTTATGCGTGAATTCGAGTATATAGGCGCCATCTTTATTTTCATCTTAACATATTTTGAGTTAGCTAGATTAAGGGCGTGTTTATTTTGCATTTAACGGTCTTTAAAAAGCTTGTTTAAATTAAAATGAAAAATTCTGAATATATTAGGAAGATGCAAAACTTTTCCCCTCTGCAGCTCTGCTATATTTATAATAGTATTTTACAAATGCGAGAATGAACCATTTTCTCTCAAAATCCTTGTTTTGATTGGCTGGTTGCTGGTAAACTATTTTAGAATTTGATAGCTTTGTTTACAGTGTATTCGAGCCAGGGGATAATACATAATATATTAATATAATTATATAATTATATATATGTTCTATATATATATATATGTATATTATATTTTAATAGTTATATTTGATATAGAAAAAGTAATAATGAATATTGTTTCGAATGTACCACTCTGGAATCATTCCATGAATGAGTTGGCGCCTGGTTAGGAGTTGGAACTTGGGATGTATTTTTTGAAAAATACAAAATGGAAAACGATATGTAGATGGAGGGTTATGGTCCGGGGTGACGCTCGGATGGTTTTCATTTAAGCGTCACTGTGCTTCTTTTGTTTCAGGGGATAAAAAAATCTTCTGGATTTCAAAAGAATGAAATAAATTTTAAGGTTTTTTTTTTTTAAAAAATATAATTTAAATTTTAATAAATTTATAAAATATGAATTCTTAAAACATCTTTAGTGGTAGATCTTAAGCAAAGATCTTGAGCTCGAGATCTGATCTTCACAAGATCTCCCAATAAAGAAAGTGGAGAGATCTCCAACATGGAGAATGAGTTCTTGTATAAGATCCTTCCGCACAGCACATTGTTCAAAAAAGAATAAATTTTCTCTCTCTTTCTCTCTCCCTAAGATCTCAAAATGAGATATACCATTAAAGGAAAAAAATTAGAGAGATCTTGAGAGATCTTTAATCCTGTGTGGTGGTACTATAGGGTCCACTAAAAAATGGTCTAAGATCCTAATTTAAGATCTACCATAAAGATGCTCAAAAATATATTATGAATTTTTAATATTTGAAATTTTTTGTTAATTTTAGAAAATATTCAAAATTATCGATAAAAATCTATGAATTTTTTATCTAATATTTTAAATAAAAATCATCTTATATAAAGAATCCTAAACTTATTACATAATAAATTAATTTCTTCTAACACATTTACAAGTATAATAGATTTATTTTCCTTCAATTATCAATTATGTTAATTTTATAAATATTATATACTATGTTTGTCAATAATATAAATATTTGTAGTCATTTTTACAATAAAAATTCTACCAAACAAAAATTATGTCTAATAATTGTTTCAAACTACATTTATAGATATACCAAAAAAACTCATAATACAAAAAACATTATATATTTTTCTACTTATGTATAAGTTAATTTTTCATGTTCATTAAAAATAAATAGGTAACTAAGATGACTCAAATTCAACAAATTGCTAAGATTTCTCATATCATTTTAGGACATATTGTCCATGAATTGAATGAGTAAAAAATGAATATTTAACGCTTTAAACAAAGAAACAACAATTTATGTATGATAAGAAAAGAAAAAAAGTCTCATAGAAATCTCAAGGATTTGAATGAGATTGTTTGACGTGTATTTATTACTAAAAGTTTCATAAAATCTATTAAAATCTATCAATTCATCAAAATTTGTATTTTTTTAATATCAAAAGATTTTTTTAAGTTATAAAAAATCTTAATTAAATATTAAGATTCTTAAAAAATTACAATAGTCTTAATTGAATATCACAATACTTATTTTTATTGTTTAAAAATCTTGATTATGAAGATTTTTTTAAAAAGAAAAATTTAAAATTCTTTCAAATTCTAATTAAATACATCCCCTATACTTTACTTCGCTCTTAATTTGTAAGCTGAAGTTATAGTAAATAATAATTATATATGTAAATTACTAGGCCGCAAAAATAATTAGCAAGTCTTCTTCAACTCGAGAAACAATGTAGTATATATAATGTAGCCTAACGACCTTGCCCGGTTTTCATTTAAAATATAACTTTTTTATTTCTGGCCCAAAAAAATGTGTTATTTTCATCCTCATCTATATTCTGAGTTTCTGACACAGTTTCGTTAGACCTGAAAATTTATCCACTCTATACATGTTTGGATATGTTTACTTTTTTTCTTCCAGACATCAAACATATGCTGAAATTTATTTTGATTAACAAATATGAGCTCATATATATTTGAAATATGAACAATATTTGATGGATACTCTAACAAAGCAAATACTTAATTATATTGGAACCTATAATTTTTTTTATCACATTGTATGATTTATTATATCTATAGTTTTCCCTCTCTATATTTATCTCTCTATGAATATCTATTAGCACGAAGAGTACATACAACATTTTTCATAAAATATTTTAATTAATGTGGTTTTTTTGCATTAAAATTATATTAAGCGTAATTCAACAATAAAAGAAAGTACAGTTGAAAAAATATTCCTAAATATACATATAAAATAAGAATTTAAGAACACTCGTACCTTTTTAACACATCTAACTTGATTTAAGTCTAATGTGGATTCAGCCATATATAAATTCTGGAATGATCTATTCCTAATTCTCAATTATTCATAAAATAACATGATTAATATATATATTTTCAGAAATATTTTTTTTTACCAATCATGAAAAATTAAGTTTGGGCAAATTTATTGGAAGGTGATGAGTTGCTATTGTAAATTTAGTATATAGTTGTGAATCTATATATTCACTCAATCTGAGGCGTGTTTTGTTTTGATAAAAATAAAAAAGGTTCAATCTCTCCTTAAAAAAACGTATATATAAAAATAAAATGCAACAAGAAGCAAGAAGCGATAAAAGGGCACTCCTAAACTTTTATTATAGATTATTGAATTTTTAAATAAAATACAACCTTATTATTCCCTCCACACCCCAATATAGAAAGAAGCCCGGTAATGGTGTTAACCTTACCTTCACCCTTTCTCTAGAGCCCAGACGGTGTTTTTAAATAGGTTGAGTGCTTAGGAGTTCAGGAGTGCTGTTGTTGTCTCCTTTTATACTCCATACAAATTGGACAAACACTTTAGGACAGTGACTTTAGCTTCAAGTTGAAGTATGTATTGTTCAATGCTTTGGAACAAATTGTGCATGTCCATTCCCTCACTCCCAGGAACTGCTCCCTGAAGCTCCCTAAGCTTCTTTTGCAAGGAAGGTTTCACTTTCACAGCATTATTATTGGCCAAACACACTTTCGCCCTTCTCTTCCTTCCCCTTACAGTTACATGTCTTGGCCAACGCCTTGTGCTCATTTTGCCTACCTAAGCTACACACAATTAAGGAGAAAGAGAAATTAGAGATTAGAAATTAAGAATTTATAATAAACAGTACTGCAAGGACACAGAAAAATTTAAGAGAGGTTATTGTAAGGCAAGGAATTGGAGAGATATAGATGGGCTTATCATTCAAGGGGGGGAATGGATGGATGCTTATATAGGCTAAGAAAGGGTGAAGAATTGTCTCACAAATAATTGAATTCACACACATATTGGTAGAAATATGTTAGAGGTCTGTCAATTTTTCCAACAGTAGTACGTAGTGTGTGGTGGATTCTCACACCACTGGTATCTCTCACTGACTAGAGCTTGTATCCAGATCCAATACGTGATCATGTTTTTTTCAAGATATGACGAGAATTTAATTTTGAGTTTACATGATTCTGTCTTTGATCGGATGTGCAATTTGTGACTACACATCACTGCTATATACGCTATCAGTTGAAACACCTGCTACTTTTCTATTTAGACACGACATATATTAAGTGGGAAAGTGTAATAATTTGAGATAGTTTAATGTAAATATCCACGTACTTACATATTAACCCATTTAATGGATGATGGATCCGTTCCCCCTATAATAAGTACTTGTATATGTGTCTAAGAGAGCTTATTATAAACTGTTTTTAGTTTTATTTCAATAAGTCTACTGGATATTTTATAAAAAAAACTTATAGCTTATATAAAAATAATTTAATCATATTAATTTCCTCTTCAGTTATAAAAAACGATATATACTCAATACTTATATAATAAACATTTATTTAATAACAATATTTTAATTAAGTTATTTATCAAATGTATATAAAAACAGCTTAATTATTTTTTTCATCATAAAATAATCTATATATAAATACATACACAACAAATACTTATTTATAATTTTTTTTTTTGCTCAAAAGACCCAAATCAATACGATCCCGTAAATTATTTGACTTCGGAAACTGAGCACACCGGAAATTTCAGTAATTTTACTTAGATAAATATAACTATTATTACATGCTTTAAGTGTGTACAAATTGCATCCAACCTGCAATAACAAAGTAATTCTCATTTGAAAAACAAAGTTTGTAGCAGCAATGCGATATTTTTTTCATTCAAATTTTACAGATGTAGTGATAGCTAATGATAGAAATAACCCAAATGACCAATAAATCATTATTTCAAGTGATATTAAACTCAATTTTTCAAATGATGTTTCGAATTAGAATTTTGTGAATAAAAAATATTGTTGAAAGGAAAAACTTTATTAAAAATTATCAATCAAATTTTTCGATTGAGATTAATTATCAATCAAATTAATAAATATTTTATATTAATGATATTATAAAAAAAATTGACCCGAACGTGTGCAATGGATTTAACCGCAATGCAACAACTGTATTGTTGTACAATTTACAAGAATAAAAGGATAAGACCATGGAATGAATTGTGAAATCAATTAGTATTATTATAATAAGAAATCTCATTTGTGGGAATAAAAGTGAAGTTGTATATCAATATTCGCATGTGTCGGGAGCATTAAAGATTCTCAAAATTAATTGCGGAGAAATCAATGTTAACATGGTATTTGGTTGGAGGAGAATGAAAGACAGGGAATAAGTTTTTATAATCTTTTTTATATTTGGTTTAAAAATGAGAAAATGCTTTGCTTTACGAATTTGTATTTTGTGCAACACAAAACGCGTGATTTCTTTCAACCGAGATATTGTTTTATAGTTTTCTATTTAATTTTTATTCAGTCAAATAAAACACAAGTGTTATTCTTATTCAGTCAAATAAAAACACGTGTTATTTCTTTCAAACGAGATATTGTTTTACAATTGATTAAATTGTAACAATCTTGAACTAGTTCAACCGGCACCCGTAGTGAATATTTAGTATTTATTCTTATACTTGTGTTTAAAAAAAATCTTCAAATTCATACTCGTACGGGTAATAATTCTAGTGTCCATTACGAGTATGAACGTGGAATTTAATGTCACTTTTGTTAAACAAAACTGTTATTCTGTATCTTAATTATAAAGATAAAGCTGTTAGACAATTAACTAGATACTGCTTTAAAAACAACCTTGAATAATGGTCTTACAACAATACTGTAATACAGTTACAAAGATGAAGATATTACATATTAGACGACAACAATAAGAATTTGGCCTTTTCAACTTTATCACGAAAAAATCAAGTCATTAAAATATTATTTGTTACTAAATCTATAAAGGTGTAGGTATAACATTAGCTTTAAATTTAAAATTAAATAATCTAATACTTGTTGATTTTTGTTTTTGAAATCAAACTTGTAGATATGGTAAATCTTTTTATCTACACTCATTTATTCCATATATTTTTGTTCGTAATTTTTTGTCTCATCATCGTGAATACCTACTGAATTTGGGTTCAATTTTAATTTTTATCCACTCTTTCTTTAAATCAAACTGAATGAAAAGTGATTAAAATTATATATGAAATGTTAACGTGGATTGACATAAATAGCTAAGAATCTGAAATAAACTTTCATTTTCTCCATAGTTGTTTATAGACGTGACTTCGATTCCTATGGAGATTTTCAGTTTTAATATGTCATTGACGACCGAAAACTATTGGAAGTGCATTTTTGTTCAATCATATTTTTCATAAAAAAATGAGTAAATATGATGAAATTCACATTTTTTAAATATACTTATATTTATTAAAACATATTTTTAAGGAAAATAAATAAATAGAGATCATCAGTAAAAAAATACATGAATCTTTTTTATATAAATTCTTTACATATTAAAAAAATCAATTCTATCAAAATTTAAATCAAATGAATCTATAGGAAGTCTAGTGTTTGTTTGGTTTGGAAGGAGGACAATAATGAACCCATACATATGCAGTCCTTTTCACAGCTGGGGCTCGTGCGTCGCCTCGTGCACATTGTGAGGGATTGGTGTAAATCACAGAAATAGGTACAGATATCATGCTGCGCTGTTTGGTTTTTTCTGCAAACCCAATAAAAGAAAAGATACTGATCCACCTTGGGAGAAGAAGAAAAATAACAATTCCAGACTATTCTAAAAAAAGTAAGAATATACTTTCAATAGCATTTTTTTTATTAATCTTCAGTTCTTCACACTTACCAAATGAAGATAATGTTAAATATTTTTACACTTATAAAAGAAGAGGGTAAGATGTTGTGCCGTTGAGTTATATATAAAAAGCTCGTTGTGAGTGACTTGGAAGACAAGGATCTTTTTTTAACAAATTGTAAAATATATTTTTTTTGTTAGAGAAAAAATTATTTACAATAAAATTATCTTTATGAATAATTAACGTAATTGTATATTTAAAATTTAAACTCAAAATTAGTAATTAAACTAGAATAATTTAAGCTCATTGTGAGAAGGACATGGTTTTACTGAAGGAAAAAGTCGAACTGAATGCATTATTCAACAAACGGGACGTCAATTCATTCATTATATCCCAGAGCATGGAATCGGATGGTGACCAATCTTATCAAGAGAAATTCTTATATGTCTTTTTCTAACGTTGGGAGTATCTGAAACTATCGAAGACACCAGCCTAGCCCAGATAAAGATTGACACTGCTGCACTATTATTGTGGAAAATAATGTTAAATTCTACATACATATGTAGTTTCATGGACCTCTAGTACACGCCTTTCATTGTATTGGATTCAAATGCTATATATTTTTTAAGTATTCACTATATATATATATATATATATACACATATATACAACTTGTCAATCATTGCATGTCAAGGTATTTTTTAGACCAAATTTCATCAAACTCGGATACATTTGTTGTGTATTTAGTTCACATACTAAGGAATAATTAAGGATCGATGCCCCAATTGTGTGTGAGTAATATATTTTTGGGGCATTTGCGACAGATGTCAATCACACTGGGATTTTAAGAGGGGGGAGGGGGCTATGTGTATTTAAAGGCATACACGTGCATAGCTTTGAAGGGGGGCTTTTATAGGTGTCAGGAGGCTTTTTCTACCACAACTTCTCATTCGTGATAAGGCTACAGCATATAATCATAAGGAGTTCCAAAATAGACTAGTCTTTTCATTATGTGCATGTGGCCTCCGGATTTTCTGCCTTCAAGTTCCAGCAATCATTCTATCTCCATCCATTTCATAATTACCGTACGTAAATTTCAACTCCTTTGCTTTTCAATGTCAGAAAAGTTTCCTGTGTGATATGACTAACTGATATAAATGCCAAATTTAACAGCATGGTAACAAATTTTACTAATGAAGGGTTAGTAAGAAAAACAAAAACTCACCAGCCAGCAACAAGGAGATGCAAAATTTTATATCATCATGCATTATTTCAATCAAAAGGGGATGCCGTGGTCAAGAGGAGCATGATTCATAGCTTTAAGGACAATAACACATTATCAATTTGACAGTGGCAGACCAGTTATGGTAGAGTTACCACTACGAGATCCTCGGGGGTTGTACTTAAAAGTCACTTAAAATGGCAAAAAACGAAAGTGACATTTCGGTCAGCTCCAATCCCGTCTAGTAAAATTTCTCTCGCGCATGCTACACATCAATTTGTATCTTTACTTTGGAATTTTACCGCCCATTGATGACATGCATAGGCAATGAAAAAAAAACTAACATTTTCACACATCTCTTATGTGATGTGTACTTCACCAATCCACAAAATGCAACACACAAGTGATGCTTCATGCTTACCATGCTACATCCTTCACGAAGTCAAAGCACATATCCACCATAGGATGAAGTGTTATATTCTACACTGCCCCCTAGCTATATGGGATTGTTGGGACCAAATATAAGTAGTCTAGTGCATGCCTAAGATTTTTAGCTATATGTAATGTGCATGCACCGATGCACGTCTCTTCTCCATAACCTACCTAAGGAAATACTATAGCTAGCCCTGACCCTCAATATATAGCATTTACCACATGGGGGGTAAGAGTAAATTAAATACATCATGCTCCAATCTTGTACTACCCACAAGTCAAAACTGGGGCTGAATTGTTACATTTTAACAACTAAAGTTGAAGGACGATGACATAAAACAGATGATTATTAAGTAGTGTAGGCCATAATAAAGACCTGGTGCACGGTTAGCCCCCAAGTACAATATAGCTTTTCAAAAACCCAGATTCGACGAGAAAAACCTTTCAAGTGTGCTTACTTCAATTAGCCTTCTAACGATCGACAATAAATCATGCAAATGGCTTGTCATCATAACTAGCAAAACTGTTAATGAAAGTGACAAAGGAGATGACTTGCACGTTAAGAAGAAATATCTCAACAGCGAAGAATCAGCAATGAACGAAAAACAGTATAACACTACGGACAACCTCCCTGTCTGCCTCCTAAAAGTGGTACAAAGATAAATAAACAATGAACGACGAAGTCAAGAAAGTATATATATTTACGTGCATATGCATGTATCAACTACTAAAGTTCTGTCATGTTTTGAAGAAAAAATATGCTTATCTTCGTTTTGTAATTGGAAGTAAGCGTCATCCAAATTAATACAAACCAGCTTCAAACACATCACGCTAGTGGGACCCTTGATAGACTTCGAAAATCAACATTATCTTTATATAAAAAACGCTTCGTTAAACTTGGAAAATAGAACCGAGATTCCAAATCTCAATCTTAATTTTTATGATCGATCCAGACGCAGGATATAACGAACAAAAACAGGACTAATAATTAGATACTGCCCACGCTCACGACTAGTACCACTCGGGTATATACACTAATTTCGTCCAACCTAGCATTTCTTCTTATTGTATAAATACTTCTGGTGCATGTTTAGTTTGTATTTTTGTTATATTTTTTCATTGAGAATGATAAAAATGCTATGGATTCATTTTTTTTCCACAAAGTTTCAAAATCAGAAAACAAACAAGTCATTTTTGTATTAACTAGTGATAGTTATCAATTAAAAATAAATACAATTCGAAACCCCTCTTAACCGATGAAATTGTGTTCGATCCATTATCAAAAAATATCCCTGTACTTTAACCGGCTGATCATCCAACGTACCAATAAATCAATAATACAGAAAGAAACACATGGCTAGTCTTCAAGTCATTGGTATAGTTAGGCAAACGAACATTTAGACTTTCGTGATTGCCAAAGATCAGTTTAAACAAAATAAGGTTCTCTATTAACAATGTTGATGATGGACATACCCGCCTACCTGATAAGGAAGTTTAAACTACCATTGAAAAAACTCAAAACATTACATGAAATGCATGTCAAAGTTAAATACAAACAATATGGCCCTAGCATATTCTATCAAAAAACGAAGACGGTATATATATTATAACTATTAAAATTCTACACACATAATGTGTACACCTACATACAAGTACAACCAGTATTATCTTCTCTGTTTACAGCATATCCAAAAGTTCAATCAACTATGAGCTCTCAGCTGCGAGTTGAGGGTAACAATTCCTGCAGCATAAATATAAGCAGAGTTATAACTCTTCAAAAAAAATTCTTACTTCAAATTCATAATAGGATTCCTTATATATTCTAACTCAGCTTGGCACACCACAATAACTAACAGAACCTAGGTTGTCAAACTCGAGAATATAAGTTCGTTCATGAAGCTTTCATTAACTTATGAAGTCATAAGTGTTTATTAAATATAAAAATAATAATTAAAAAACAAAGACAGTATACATATACATAGGGTAAAAACCTATCACGAATCAGAATATTATTGACAGGCAAAAACGAATGAGAAATTGACAAATGACAACACTAGGTTTGATGGCAAGAAAACTTCATAGTACAATTGATCTGCAGAAAATGAATAATGGTGAGGGTTTTTTGGACAATTGATTAGAGCCCTCAGTAAAAAGTGTTTGATGTTGCATTTAGAAAGGGTGCACAGGCAGCATAAAACAGGGAATGGATTCTCTGAAATGACTTTATGCTGCTGCATGAGATTCTAGCCGTTCACAATATCTTTTATCAATATAATATATTTCTATGTTAAATTGTGGTCTAAAACTAAAAGGATAAACGGTTAGATCAAAACACTTGACCATGTCATTTTTTTTCCACCCGAGATGACCCATTCCCCAACAAAACAGTCATTTCGGGTCAATTGGGACAAAAATTAACTTTGCTTTCAAACTTGCTTCTTGAGAAGTTTATGCAAGTTTCCATGAGTTTACCAAGTCAAGTTTTTACCTAGAAATGAGTTTGAAAGCTAGTTAACTTGATTTCTCAGGTTTACAATCGTAAAGTGGCCTACAAGTTGACTTGAAAGTTGGACAATAGTGATCAAAATGGTAAATCTAGCAGGTCTCATATTCCATAAAAAGGCCAATAAATCTATTATAAGTCATATAATGCCCACCAAATAAATTGAGTCTCATTTCTGGTAACAATTGACAAAATATACACAAGGACAATGAATTAAAGCAAGCTAAAATAGTAAAATAATGCATTTTATGAAGCAAAATCTTTTACTTGTGGCAGAAGTTGAGCGACATCTTTGGTACACAGTATGCTTCACAGTTTCCGTGTGTCCCCGAGTATGCTGATCAGAGAGGTCTGTTTGAGGAAGATGACTTTCAGAAATTTGGTTTGCATTTCCTAAATGATCAGCTCGTTGATTAACTTTCATTCTCAACATTCTATCTGAACCATCCATCCTTATCATTCCACAGTCCTGCAAAGGTTCTGCAATTTGGCATATCAACACAAAATCAATGCAAATTATAATCTGTCAAGAGTCACAAATCACAGTGCAACCAGCGAGGCAATGAGGAAAGGAAGATGGTTAAAACTTAAAAAGACTATTATTTTTCCCAAAAGAAACAAAAAGGACAAGAATGTTGGACTATTTCCTCTTTAATTAAGAGTTGGTAGAATAAGTTGGTTGGTGTAGTAGGTGTAGTAGGTGAGCACCCTTGGTTGGTGTAGTAGGTGTAGTAGGTGAGCATCCTTGGTTGGTGTGGTAGGTAAGCCATCTTGAGGCTATAAATTGGCAACATTGCCAATGGTTTCATCATCCCAAACTTGAAGCACTCTTCAAAGCATTGAAGAAGAGTTGTGTGGGTGAGAGAATTCCTCTTTGAAGAGAGTAAGAGAGTTCCTCTTTGAAGAGAGTGAGAGTGTTCCTCTTTGTAGAGAAAGAGAGAGTTCCACCATATAGGTGAGAGATAAATCCTCCCAGTGAGAGATAAAGTTTGTAAGCCATCCTTAGTGGGTGAGATATATATTTTGAGTGTATACCTCTAGTCTTACTAGAGAGATCAACTTTGTAATCCTACTTTCATAGTGGATGTTTTTCTGGACTAGTGTCCCGTGGTTTTACTCTTCACATTGAGGAGGTTTTCCACGTTAAAATTGTTTTGTGTTCTCTGGGTGATATTTTTCTGCTTCTATATTTTCCCATCTCCTCACAGATTTACTTCGCTTCCGCAAATAGATAGGGTTACCGACCCAACAAAGAACAGAAAACAAGTGAAGAAACAATCAAATTGATATAAATCATTAAAAAAGATGTAATGTTTAACCAGTAAAATCGGGTCGCAGTATCATCATATCCTCACATTTCATTTTCTTCATTTTGCATGTCACTGCTCAAATATGAATTGTTTCAAGCAAAGATGACATCTTAAGGGTATTACTGAGAAGGCAACAATGTACACGCCTCTAGAGTAGGACACCATACCAAGAAGTGAAACAAGGCATCAGCATTTGTGATGAGCAAGAGCAAGCAAATAAGCTTGCCTTCAGTTTTTTTTATCCTTTATGCAGCTCTGACTAATTAATACTACAATTTTATTTTTCTGTACTTGCCTTTTTCAAGGATTAACCTTTCCATCCTTCCAATTCAACAAAACAAGTAATTTGGTGCAACCTGTATGTTTCAGTTTCCAACATAAAGCTACAAATTCACTCAACAGTCAACAGTATGATGCAGAATAAGCTACCAAATATAATCACTACGATGTGGGATGAACTAGCAAAACACTAGTTTAAAGCACCAAAAGCCATATTAAGGGCGGTTTGGATAAAAAGTTTAATTAAGGTCTTATTGAATAAGTAGAGATTATGTAAACAGTGAATTGGTGATGTATAAGTTGTTTTTAGAATAATAATACATAGACATCTCTTCATTATAAATATTCCATCAACATTCATCTTTTTCTCTATTTCTATCTTTCTATCACATCATAATAGATATCAGGCTTACACTTTTGCCTTTATGTATTAAGATTTTTTTCTAGACCATAAATATCTTCCATGGAAGATACAATCCTATTCGGGTCCGTAAGATCATTAAAGGTGATAAAATTTTCCATCAAAGTATCTAAGACAATTGCATATTTAAGAATGGATGCTCCTGATTTAAGGGATAAATAAGATATGGGTAGGTGTCCGTCAATCATATTTTCCTTCTCTCTGTTTTACTTTTTTCAATAAAGATTCTCCACTTATATTCCTTAAAAATTGCCCTTATGTCAGCAAAATCGCTCTTCAGTTCAAATACCAATCTGTAACCGCTCACCATAAAATCTGACACGAATTTTTTACTATTATAGCAGCTACAGTTACAAAGAAGTGCAGCACACATACTTTACAATAGATAACAAATTAAAGTCGAAAACAGTTAAACGGGAAAGGAGTATTTACAACAAGTGTACCTTGAGATGAATGAGCAAGAAGAAGCAGCGGATTATACATATAACCATCATATTTGAGATACTCCCCAACTTGTTCCCCAAACCACTGCTTATCTTTTACAGGTTTTTTAAATTCCACCACTGAGAAGACATCATAAACAAGTAACAACTACTTCATCAAATAAAACAATGAAAGAAAAAAAGCAACTGTAATTGAAACCAAAATATAAATAAAATAAAAAAATGAAGGGTAAGTGCTAAACCTTTAGCAGAGGAAGGGAAAGCGTTGGGTGAGGGAAAATCAGAGGTTGGAGAAGAGAGGAGAGGGGCATACATGTAAGTATCAGACTTAAGATAATCTAAAACCTTTCTCAGTGACACTTTCCTTCCGCTGCGCTTAATGGGTCTCTTCTTTTGAACTCTCAGGCGCGTTCTGTTTTCCATTTCTTCTTCTTCTTCTTCTTCTTTGAAAAAAGAAATGTAACTTTGGAGATGAAGGAATAGTAGAACTACGTTGTTGTTGGCGGTTTGCGAACTTTGACAAAGGGGCACGTGTTCGATTCCGGGGAAGCGTTAGTGTCACGTGTCATGTTCATTTTGTTGCTTTGTGCATTGTGCATGCAGGCCGACGTTTGAGCTTATTGGGCCATGATGCAATTGTTAAACAGCTTTACTGTGGGCCTTAGTAATATTTCATGGGCCACGCAACAATAAATTAGCTAAACCTACAAAATGTTTTATTCACTGTATTTATTGTTTTCTATATGAATAAAAAGTTTCTGAGTTGATTTTCTATTAAGATATTTTTATTTTATTTTATTTAATTCTTTACATAAATATCAAATCAATAATATATATAAGTGTTTCATCACATTAACATGTCACATTAAAATTAATATTTGATTTTAAATGATCAACTAATAATTAATTGATGAACTAATTAAAATTGCTGAAAAAATAGAAAAAGTAAATATCTTGATTTATAAATAAAAGAATTAAAATAATAGATTTAAAATTATAGAAGATCAAAATTATAATTTGACCAAATTACTAATGTTTGTTATTATACTTGTTAGATATTATATTTTTTTAAACAATGTTAGATATTAGATATTGTCATATTGAAAAGTAAAAACATCACAAAAAATATTTTTTATATCTTAAATGTATTACATTTTCTATTAAATATTTTAATATTTCTATTCTTTAATAATTCTTCTCAGATTATATATATATATACTAGTAACAATATGATTTTTATTATTAATTAAATTTACGAGAATTTTACTCTTTATCTTTTTTTTCTCTGATTCCTATTGAGAAAGCCCTTATAAATTTCGATAAAGGGTGGGTAAAAAGAAAATGTTATCATCACTTCTGTCTTGACCTTATTACAAAATTAAGATTTTTTTTCGAGGATTACATAATTACTGTAAACATTCGTATGGGTTTGATATTTTAAACTAATTATATATATTAAATTACTCACTATAAAGTCGGCTTAGTGGTGAATGATTCAAATAGTTTGTACGAAATTCTAAATTCTAATTGTGTGGTGCCATTATACACTAAAAAAATATTTGAGAGAGAACAAAGTTCTAATTCTAACTTTGTTGTATAATTATATAACTAAAAAGCATTGATTGGCCTTAATGGTTTATATTTACTTATCCAAATACTCAATACATTTTTTTATGTGCGAGCAGATACATAAATAGATGAATTTGAGAGAGAACCCATTGACTTAATAAGTTTTCAAAGATGCAAATTTAACTAACATAACCTTTGAATTATATGGATTATTTTAATAATTATTATAAATGTTTAATATGTTTTAATTTTGGTCCTTGAAAATTTTATAATTTTTATTTTAGTTCTTATAAAAAATTATTTATTTTTAGTCTCTTAATAGGGGCCTAAAAACATGTACAATGAGGACCCAAATCACATTATTTTGTTAAATATAATATTATAAGAAATAAAATAAGATTTGTGATATTTTAATATATTAAAAATAAATTTAAATCTTAGTTATTTTAAATACTAAATGTTACATCATGTATTCATATGTATATTAGTTAATAATACATGTTTATTTGTGTATTAACTGCTTATTAAATAATATGTTTATAACTTTCTATTTTATAAAATTTCATGAGTTTAAGAAATTCCATAAAAAAACATATTCAATGGTAGATTTGATAAGAGCGACTTTTAGTTTTAGAAAATGGTTATCAATATTACCTCGTTTTATTTTATAAAGAGGATTTCAAGATTGTAGAAATTATTATTATTATTATAAAATATTTTTGCAAGTACAAACTATTTTATGTTTGGTTATAATTATAGAAAAATATTTATGTTTAAGTTGTGTTTGGTTTAGAAAAAAAAAATAATTTTAGAAAAATATAATGAAAATAAAATAATACATTTTATTATTTGATTTAAGAAAAATAGTTGATAAATAGAATAAAAATAATATTATAATTGTAACATCCCGGGCGCTGACGAGGGCGGGAAGTGATCGCCGCTGTAGTGAGGCACGGACAAGGAGCGGCTCCTGACAGGCTTCCAGCGAGAGGGGTACATGAATGAATCGAATACACACCCAAACGAGAGGGATCCAGAGGCTGTGCAGGTATGGGACTGTACAGTTGAGGATAACTTAAAGGATTTAATAGGTACTACCTATACCAACAAGGTGCATCTACTTTTCGGTAGCCCATAACATAAGAACTCCACAGTTAAGCGTGCTTGACTTGG
>PYAF01005082.1:1060203-1071019 GCA_007407185.1 Glycine tomentella | reverse complement strand
TACAGTTGAGGATAACTTAAAGGATTTAATAGGTACTACCTATACCAACAAGGTGCATCTACTTTTCGGTAGCCCATAACATAAGAACTCCACAGTTAAGCGTGCTTGACTTGGAGCAATCTTGGGATGGGTGACCTCCTGGAAAGTTTCTCAGGAAGTGTGTGAGTGAGGACAAAGCACACTGAAAAGTCTTGTGTTGATATGTAGGGACAGTCGTTGATCCTGCAAGTGGTCGGGCGTTACAATAATGTTATAAAATAACACTAATATCCTTTAGATTATTAAACAATAAGAACGAGAGAAAAGATAAAAATGTCATTGTATATAAAATATAGTTATTAAAATCGGATCTATTGGTCGATCGAACTGATTGCATCGAGAACTAGTAGTATAATTGGTCTTGGTCTGATTTTACTGTTAAACTAGTTATGCAGTTGATCTTGTCAAAGTCTGCCAAAATCGATCAAAATTGGTTGGTCGGATGGATTGGATCAATCAGATTCATTTTTTTTAGATTTTTTTTAAATTTTTTTTGGATTATTATCAATAATTATTTTAAATTTTGGAATATGAATAAACTTTTTTTATTCAACTAATATTAATGATATACTTATATATAATAAATACATTTATAATTCTAAATTTTTAATATATACTAAATCAAAACTAATTCAATTATTAACCTGCCAATTATATTACTCATCTATTAACTCGATTAACTCGCTCGTATCAATGATTTTAATAACACCAATATAAAGTCTTATTTCTCTTTGGTCAACGGGACCCACTATTTTAAAATTGTTTCTCTTCTCAATGTGTGATTTCAGACTCTCTCACCTCGTTTTTGTGTTCCTTGTTTTAACTCTCTCACCCTTGAATGTTATCTAAAATAATTTTGTCTTTTAAAATTAGGTTAAATAAATTTTTTGTCTATTATATTTTAGTATTTTTTATATTAAATTTTAAAATTTTTATTTTAAACTTTTATAATTTTTTAAAGTTTCGTTTCTTTCATTTTATTTATCCAGTAAATATTTTAAAATTTAAAATAATTAATTATTTTAAATTAATTATTTACTTATATTTATTACTCATTAAAATTTAAAATATTGACGGAATAGTAATATTTTTTATAAAATGAAATAAATTATAAAAATAAATTTTTCAAAAACTAAAGGATTAAACGAAATTTTTTAAAATTTAATATATCAAAATAAAATTATTAAAAAATAAATGATAACTAGAATAAAATTTTTAAAATTTAATATACTAAAATGAAAAAATAATAAAATATAATAGATCAAAGATAATATTTAACCTTAAAATTATGTAAATCAAGACGGACCCTAAAAAAGTACTGTGTACTTTAAAAAAATTAAAGATTAAATAAAAAATTTGTGTACTTTAAACATTAAATACAATGAGTAACGACCAAAACAAATTAGACTAAACGAACCAGACCGACCTGCACTATACAGCGATCTATGTTGGAAATTAGAAGTAGTTATTACGATAAGTATGTAGTAAGAAGCTTTATTACGTGTTGTATCAATATCATGTGAATAAATAGATCCACCCGAGCTTCTCTGTTGAAAGTTGAAACTGTAATGTCATCGATCGTTGTTGAACTCTCCACTCTCCACAATCCAACCAATAATAATAATAATTGAACCACTTATTAACACGCCAGTTTTAAATAAATGCTAACATTTATATATCCGAAAGTTACATTAATTACTCCGTATATTTTTTGATCGTTTATCCGAATTCTTAATCAATAGTATTTTTTTTAATGGTAATATATATTACTCCCTCAGTTTATACCTATAAAACTCTTTTAATTAATTTACTTCCATTAAAAATTAGTTAATATAATTAATATTAAATTTATTAATAATTTGTATTGATTTATCAAAACTATTTTTAAAATTATTAAAATTCATAATTTCTCTCTTTTCATTTAATTTTTTTCTCACCTATAACTAATTAGTGTGTGTTAGTCTTTTTATTCAATCATTTTAAGAGAAATAATATATTTGTTTTTAATACATAACATTTATTGTAACGTAAGTAAATATATTTGGACAATAAAATAATTAATAAAAAATACAACTTAAAAAAATCCTTTAAAAAATTAAAAAAATCTTATATTTAAGGTAAGAGAGAATAGTATATAAAAAAATAATTTTTCATTTTTGTCATATAGTAGACTCTAAATTTTTACTATCATACGCACCGATCTTGACAGTGTCAGTATTTGATAAGAGTCAACATATTTTTTAATTGTATCATTATTAAATTTTCAAAATCAGTAAATGTTTTATTTTTCTACCTCTTTTTAAATAATTTTTATGAAGTTCATTTACTCTTTCCATTTAGTAGTTGTTATTTTTTTTCTTCTAAAAAAGTGAAAACATTTTCTTTTCTAAAATGTTCTTACCATCATCACATTTTACTTTACAATCAAACATTGATGATTTTACATTATTTTGGTAATGGGAGAAAAGAACGAAAAGAGCAGCTCAGAAAGAAACAAAAACATAACTATTCAAGCTGGATCAAAGTGCTAATAGAATCCGCAACTAATTAACAACAGAGTGAGGCTAGGTAGAGGGGAATCCAAGATTATATAGACTATTCTCTATAGTGTCCTGCTGTAATTAAGCTCCAAGTTTTTCTAAGAAAACAATTTCGCTTCTCTAAAGCTATGGAAAGTCACCGAGAGCGAAAAAGAGTACCACTAATGTTGTAGATAAGGCTAGCATATTCGTGCCAACTTTTTTTTTTTTTTTAGAATAATGTTGGTACGAATTTGTCAGATTGAATGCTGTTAAAATTTATGATTACATATATATAAGATGAGTATTTCTTTTATAATATTTTATATTTAAAGATCATTCAATATTTGAATCCTGAATCATGTAATTAAAAAACATCAATTATTATCACTTATATCAAGTGTTATTATTGTTAAAAATATTGGTGCCAATTGTGAAGTAAGAAAATCACCTATGATGAATCTAATAGCATCCATAGAATCTGAAAGGTATGTTAAGCAGTGCAACACCTTTTTTCTAGACTGAGTCGAGCCCATGAGTAATAGCTAAAAGTTCAACATGAATGTCTGTTGAGGCCCTAAATGAACCATAAAAACCACCCAAATTTCTAAGAACGCGATCAAAACTTGCAAGCTCGAAATACCAACACAATTACCATAAACATTCCAGATATATGGATGGAATCATACAATACTGTCTAAGAGACCCAATGCTAAACGGAGGAGATAATGATGTTCCATAACCAATTACCAATAATTAAATATGTGAAAAGAGAAAAATTATTCATTAAATATTTAGATAAAATCTAATTAATATAATATAATACATACTTTTTTTATCCTATCGATTTGGTGCATAAGATAAATGACATTAAAGAATTTTTAATGAAATTATTTTTAAGATTTTTTAATACTTTATCACTTTTGATTTATTGTCTTCATCTTTATTTTTAAATTAAATTTTAATATTTTTTTATAAAAAATATCAATAGTTAAAAATAATTGTCATCAATCTAAATTATAATTTACATGTTAAAATATATTTATTTATTATAAATTTTAATTACAACAAATATTTTTCGTATGTATTTTTAGGTCACAAGCTGTCGTAACTCAGCTCGGCATATTTTTCGTACATATTACATAAACTAAAATACCAGTATGCATTAAATAAATATACTTTTATTGAATGGCCAGGATAGCATTCTCTTGTTTCGAAAGCAGGAGGAAACGCATTTTTTTTCCTTTAAATAAAATTTTATTTTTCTTGCTTTTTTGGCTATTCGTTAATTTTCTTTTCTGTGGTGATATATGCATTAAATGAATATAAAAGGAAATATTTAAAATAACAAAGCAATCAATTTGCCCAAAAGAAAAAAAACAAAGCAATCAGAATAGGAATTGAACATACAAGAGGAAACAAAGCTATCTTTGTTTGGCTTAATTTATACCATGAATGAATCACTGCAAATGTGATCATATGAACATACAAGAGGAAACATTAGAAATGTAATACACAGACTTGAAAGAATATAATCACACTTAGATGGCCACTGTGATGTGCATGCAATACACCAAAACAAATAAGAAACAACTTGAGAAAAATACTTTGACTGAAGCTGATTTTAATTTTCTTTCTGTGTGAAACTTGACACAGGTCTTAGGCCATGTTTGAGTGCTGCTTCCCACACAAGATCGATTCTGTTAACATCTATGGCCCCAACTTCGTGATGAGACCAACCTTCAAGGCTATGTACCACTCCTCCTGCATGGCAAGCGTGAACCACTCCCCTATCCATCGTGTACTGCATGTATCGTATGAGACAAATATTAATTAATGTTAACAAATAGAAGTATGTAATTGGTTCATGAGAAAAAAGAACTCGATCATATCAATTAATAGAAAAAATGAATAAGACAGATATTGCTAAAGTTGATGATGGCTTCACCTCACAGCACCCAAGTCCTTCCACGTCTTCTGGTAATCTCATGGCTGCCAGGTCACCATAAGTGCAATCTTTTCTAAATGGTAAAATTGGTGGGACAACAAATTGATGAAAATGGGTTCCACGTGGTGCCCAGTATTGCTCTCTTGGCGTGATCCACTTACCAACGATCCAGGTCTGAATTAATTAAGACAAGTAAGCCCCATCCAAATTCTCTAAAATTTATGGTATACAAATAATTTGGCTTTCAATGATTGTATATAGTATTATACCATAATATCAATTTCCAAAGTTGTGTACCAAAATAAATCCAACGTGTGTGAATAGTGATGTGTAATGAATGAGTGTGTTATGTTAATCATAACAACTGGCATGCGATCATTAAACTTGGGGGAAGGATAGTGGCAGACGTAACTAGCATTACTAAACATTTTGAGCTGTGCATAAAGAGCTGGTGAAGGAAATTGGAATAGTTGTACCTTGCAGTTTTGTGCAGCTTGGTATTTTGTCACTTGGACAAGATAGCTTTGATATTCTGGAGGGGCTTCCTTTTGAATCCTCTGAAATCTATCTGTTGAGAGAGTTAACATCTGCAAAGTAGCTCTCGGCCCATCAGTAACTGTAATTAAATAAACTAAAAAATCATGGCACTTCTGCATCTTGAGAATTAATCATTGTTATCAGCATTAGATCTAACTACAAATACATTAGTGTGTATGTAAAAAATTACAGTACACTATATGTCTATATCTCATTAAATTATATGCATCATTGATTAAAACTTAAAAGGGTCCCCATGCCTACCCCACCCTGCAATCAAAAGTTGAAATGTTCCATTACACAGCACTACAATTTAATTTCATCTTGTCCCATCCTTATATGAGTTATATCTAAAATTAAAAGAATGAGCACCTAGTGGGGAGAAAATGTAGGAAAAGAAAGCAAAATTACAATGCATTGAAAATTATAAAATAGGGACTGTGAGAAATTTTACCAGAACTTTCACTTTCTTTTGGCAAAGGTAGAGAGCAATTGCTCTTCCAAGCTTGGATGTGGCTCCTGTTAGGAACACCTCCTTCACATCTTGAGGGATCTCATTGAGTATGACAGCAGCAGTTAACGTGTTCCCATGAACAACCCGGACCCTAAGGTTAGGGTGCTTGTCCACAAAAAGCTTTCCACCCCCATTTAGTGATTCATTCTGCATTCAGTGAGGAATAAGATTGGATTTAATGCAAGCTTCAACCATCTCTAATAATGGAGAGTAATGATAGACCGTATATCTTTACAAGTTAGTTACTATGTAACAAATTTCTGATAGTTAATACTAATCTGAATGTATGATGAAATCGTTGATCTGTCATGTACCTTGGTCTAAATGCATAATTAGATAATTGATTATTGTTATTATACAACACACCAAGGACTTGTTAACAATTAAGGAGTTAATATTCCTGGAAAGCTAGAACGTAGTTATGCCTGGAAAACTTAAAATAGATGCTATGGATCGAAATCCTAAACGGCTGATCATGGAAAAGAGTGACTCTTAATATGTTAGTATTTTCATTTCATCTATAGGTAGACTAAAAATGGGAGGCCATCTGTAATCTATTTCAGAAGTTACAAAGTGACCCACCATTCCTATGCAGCAATTATGATGTACAACACTACTACTACCATACAACTTACAAGGCATTCAAACCTTCACCAACTATGCTCAGAGAAGGCCAGATTCAATAAATTAACCAAGTTTGTTTTACTATGCTTGTCAGATTAAATAGTAAGAGAAGAAGTTCAATATGTGTCAGACCTTATTCAATGCAGCAAGGCTGATGACTTTAACCCCAATTTTATCAGCCCTGAGGATAGCTTGCTCAATTTGATTATTGATTCCCTCAGTAGCAAATGGCAAGAAATACTATAAAAATGTTGAAAAGAAGAAGAAAAGTCAATCAATACTTGTTAATTTCCATTTTTTCCAGCATTCACGGTGAAAAAAGGAAAATAAAACAAAAAATGGATACAAATTTGACTGATGGACCCACCTGAAATCCACATCTAGGTACAACCCACGTTTGGTGAAGTCTGCCTCTGAGATAGTAGAAACTAACTAAAAAGGTCTTGGACCAAGCCCACATTGCTAACAAAACTAGAAAACTAATGGGCAAGCCTGGGAGCAAGAAGAACCTTGTTGTGTATGGCAATGAAGCAAAGGATCTATGGACGAATTGAACGTGCATACTGGATGACACATCAACTATATGTGCCAGGAAAACAAAATGGGGTACCGTGTCACCGTTTCCTGCAATGACAATAGAATAGTAATGGTTAAATTTTATTTTACATCAAAACACAGAATGCAGCTTTTGTGGAATGCTATTGGTGATGTAATGATGTTGAGTTCCCATAAAGCATTGAAGTCAAAATGAATAAAACAAAAATTGGATGAAGTCATTATTAAATCATAGGACAGCTTACCTGAACCTGAACTTAGTAGTTTGTGTGATTGCCATGAATTTTTGTTGAGGGTATTGCCAAGTGCATCAAAGAGAGGCATGAAGAGGCAGAAATTAGTGTCCCTATCAGAGTGGTGTAGGTGGTGATATCTGCATCATAGCATAGAAAGCCAATGAATGATACATACAACTCACAACTGCAAAGAAATGGACATGAATAAAGAGAAGCTTTGGAACCAATCACATTTGGAAATCATAGCTGGACTGGACCACCATATACAAAAATGCATGTTCACTTCTTATGTCACTCTCTTGGCAGTTGCAACACATATTGAAGAAAGCTACATACATTATGCGGCAGAAACTAAATAGGCTTCAAGGCAAACATCTTTAGCTGTTTGATCCTCCAAGAATTTAATAGCCTCCCACTTGTTGAACTCGTGGACCACTTGTTTACATGAACTTCTCTCTTCGCATGAGAGAACCTTAGAATGTTAGCTTTAGGTCCTTTTTTTTTTCCATCCACCCCTCTCTTAATGGTATGTTTGTATGGAGAAGGAGAAAGAGAAATAAAAGCACTTAAAATTATTCTTTAGGTAATTAATCACTGATGTTGCTTGAAAGTTCTTATAAAAATAGGAAAAACAAATAAGGATTTTCAATTTTCATGTAATTATCCAAAATCACAGTTCCTCTAATTTAAATAAACTTTGTTCCCAACTCAATTTTTTCTTCACTTGTTTCTTTCTCTACCAACATTCAAGTATGCCATGAAGAACCTGAAGTGCCACAACTATTCAGGTACGGTTTCGTTTGTATATATAGGTCACACAGTAAATGCTTTTGTCTTCCTAAAAATCTGACAGAAATCAATGCGAGCTTTCTTATGTCTCGTTGAGGATCAAATATGTGATGCCAGTAACTGAGATTTATATTGGAAACTTATGGATGCAACAAATCTAAATTAACTTACGTCGGTGTGTATATCACATATCTAAGAAATGGAAGTTTCTCGAACAATTGATGAGGAACAATTTCAACATTGCAGTGGCCCAAGCATCTCAGGAAATCAAAAATCAAAACATAACCATATATCATGCTTGCTGATCCATATCCCATCAAAGAAGCCCCAAGGATAGGGATTCCAATGATTACCGTCATAATAAGATGCTCCAAAAGTGTTGCATTTCCAGCTGTAGGAAAATAAGTCATATTTCAATAACCAACGCAAGATTAAAGTATTTTGTAATGAATATAAGATAATAAATGTACTTTTAAGTTTGAACTGACGAATTATGTACTAGTCTTCCTATTTTTAACAATCAGATAGGTCCAAAATCAGAATCTACAAGAGGAGGCTTAAAATGAAGAAGGGTAAATTGTAAATATGATTCTCACCAGTAAAAGACTCTGGTACAGGAGACGAATGATGTAGTGAATGATAATGGGTGAAAAGATAGTCTCCATGGAACTTCCTATGCACCCAATAATAAAGTGGCTCTGAGATTCCCACATGAAGAACCAAAGAAACAATAAGACCTTTTACATTCCAGAGAGGAAGATGCTGAAGAAAGGGAAATATATAGCATGCCAGGGAGGCAACTAGTGCTTGAAGAATCAAGAAATTGTCCCTGTTGAAAAAAACAAGTATATTAGAATGTACATATGAAACCATTTTTAACATAATGTAATTTCAAACAAATAATTAAAAAGAGAGAGAGAAAAAAAAATCCATTTCAAATTGTTTACCAGTCCCATTCTTTGTCAATCTGCTTGAAATCAACACCCTTTTGAACAATCCGTCGATTTCTGGTTAGAAAAAACATGTGGCTGTAGGAACCCCAAAGCACATGAATTAGGCCTCTGAGACCACTTAGTATGAGCAAATGAAGGCACCAGCTGAGGTTATAGTAGGAGTGTTCTTCACCATAGAACCATTCATACAGGACTTTTCCCACAAACGGCCCATACAATAGATACTATATATATCCATGGGAAAACAAATAAAGATCACACACATAACCCATGTCAGTACAAGTAAAAATTACCATAACAAAGAAATGAGCATGACATAGCTAGATTTTTCTGTACCTTGTATGTTCCAAAGTTCTCCCAAGGCCATGCTGATAAAGGAGCCCCCATTTCAACAACTGCACCACTAAATTGCAATTAAGATTCTTCAAAATCTTCTATGCTATCTTGCAAAACAGTTGCACCTTTAATTTCCCTTGTGATCAAACGTAATTGCTCCACACTATATTGCCTTTTCTTCTAGGCACCTATATACTTTTTTTATTTATTTTTCTTTCTGTATTTATTAAGAACACAATAGAGTCGAAAGAAGAGCAGCAACCCCGAATACGAAAAAAGAAAAGAAGAAAAGGAGGAACAAGGTAGGAATGGGCGGAGAGATGCAACGAAAGTGTTCCTTCCTTTATCCTTTCTTAGTAATTGCTAAGTGCTAATCTATCTGTGAGTTTGAGCCAAAACTTCAACTTGAAAATATTTTCTTTCGTCCCGTCACGTATTTATAAGCGCTGACGATCATGCATTGATCCTTCAGCTCTACAAAGTAAGATAGTCTCCCACCTGTCTTCTGCTAACTGGAACATTAAATTATCAATTAATATATTCTACAAATAAAATACTACTGGTATTTGATTCGTGTATGTATCTCACTTGAGAACAAAATAATGTTAAGAAAGAAAATAAATACTGCTTAGACGTCAATTTTATTACGGTTTTGTATATTAACCATTATCTCCAAGAAAGAATAAAAAGTGAAAACAAGCTACTATTAAAAGTTATAGTATTCAATATTATCAATGCATGTTATCGTAATTTTTTAATAAAGTTATTTTAAACTATTTAGTTTTTAAAATATAATAATTGATAAAATTGATTTTATTTTAATCATGTTATATTCAAGAGTTTAGTTTATATACCTATTAGTTTAAGTTATATTTAGACGGATATTTAATAAGATTTGACCATTTTATTATATCGTCTTCTATTAAATATTTAAAACTAACTAAGTATATTAAGTAAATTCTATAGTTGTTGTTCTGGTAACATCATTTAGTTTCATTTGAGGAGGACTCCTACTATGAGGTACTTTTGTGTAAGAGATAGGAGTACACATCTTGTTTTTGGATACGTGGCTTATTAATTAGATTGTAATTAGAAAATGAAAATGTACGTAAATGACAAATGACAAGACACCCCGCTGTAGCGTGTTGTGATCCAGCAGTAGCAGATCTGCAGATCTGGAGAGTAGTAGTAAATGCCTTATATGGTTGGCTGGTGGAAACAGTACCTCTCAGTTGTTATATAAGGTAGGTTTGGAGTTGCCTCTAAATCCGGTTTCATTATCACACCATTATAAAGTAACCTCATGTTTAATCTAATAAAGACTGTATCTTTTAATTTAATTTAATTTTAAATACAATTTATTTACACTCTTGAAACAAAAAAAGTTTAAGTCTTTGATTTTTCAAATAGTATATATATATATATATATATATATATATAACATAATAAAGGTTCCCTATTATGTTGTCTTAATGTAATAAAATTATTTTTTAGCTTAATGTAATAGTCTTGAGTTTCTTAATAGTCTTTACTATGTTAAATTTATTTAATAGTCCTTGACTTTTAAAAATAGCATTTATTTATTCACTTTAAAAAATTATTGTCTTAATGTGATAAAAACATTTTTACGTCATCATTTAGTTAAAGAGTGAATTCATATAAAAGGTAATTTGACTAATCCAAACCTACAATATAAGTTTTAATATACTTTTTTTTTTAAGGTAAAATCATCTTTATATGAATTTTTCTTGTTGCATAGTTACTTT
>PYAF01005082.1:1022415-1047400 GCA_007407185.1 Glycine tomentella | reverse complement strand
ATAAATTAAAATAATTGTTAAAACAATAGTTTACTGTTAAAAATCTGTATCACATTACTATATATCTATTTATTTTCTTTTTATCACTTTGACTTTTTATTATTATCAAACATCAATAAAATATTTTACTGTTAAAGTTCAATTCATAAAATATTTTCACTTAAATATATTTTTAATCTCTATAAAATGAGTGAATTTTAATTTTGATTTCTCTAAAATTAATTTATATTTGGCTTTTATCTCTTGGAAATCTTAAATTATTGTTTTCCCCCTATCATATAAGTAAATTTTAGTTTTGGTTTTATGAAAAAACTTTACTTTTTAGTTTTCATCCCTTCATATGTTAAAATGAATATATTTTTGCAATTTATCTATTATGTATTGAACTTTAACACTTGTTTGTTTGCATTTCTATTGCGCGATCACATTCCTACTGTGTTAAAGTTGTACTGATTTCTCTTGAATTAATATTTGGCTTATTAAGTGTACCATGTTTTGCTTCCAGTTTTTATGTTATAGACAAATATTAGTTCATATTGATACAAATATCACTTCTAAAATATTATTGATAGTGTTACAAAAATATTATTATTGATATAAAAATCTATAACAATAGATAAAGGGGACAAAAGAACTAAAAGAAAATTGTTTAATCAGAATAAAATCAACAATCCACAGCAAGAAAAATAAAAGAAAAATGTAAATTCAAGTATTTATTAGCATTTGACACAAATGTAGCTGTAATTAAAAAAAAAACACCTCTTATAACGAGAAAATTACAAAAGAATTAAAAGAAAATTGTTTAATCTAAATAAAATTAATGGAAAAAAATAGAAAAATATAAATTTAAATATTAAATAGCATTTGACACAAATGTAACTATACCTTAAAATAAAAGTAGAAAACAACAGCAACAGCCAGAAAAATAGAAAAGCAAAGAAAAGAAGTAAAAGGAAATGGTTTAACATGAAAAATTACCGTGTCTTGAAAGTTCACTTGGACGACAAAGTGATGAGTCCCTTTGAGAGTCTTGACGTTAATCTTCATCTTCTTCGAGTTTTGTTTTTTTGGTGGGTTTGGAATTTGTAAATAAATAAGTAAACAATACCTTAAGAGGAATTAAAATTTTAAAAAGATAAATGTTTTATGTTTAAGAATTAAGAGTTGGTATGTAGACCTTCGAAACCGCGAATGCATTTAATAATTCTGGAAGCACATCCTTCACAATGCATGCATGTCCACCTTCAACACCAACGTTGATGGGTTTGAGATAGTGTTTTCTCTTTCTTCTTTCCTTTGTCTTTTTTCTTGTCCTTCTTGTGCCCACAATCACTCTTCTTCGTCTGCAATTCAAAAGGAGTGCTTAATTAGCACTAACAATATACATTTAACAATGCGGGAAAGAAAAAAAAAAAAGAAAAAAACAAATTGAGGAGTTGTTGAAGTTCAACCTGATCCATTATTGATTATGAAAAATAGCAATAAATGTAACGATAATTGACGCTAGTGAAATTTATAATGACAGGGAAGAAGGTGAAGTTAAATGTTTGATTTAACTTAAGTGCTACACTCCACTTATATAAGAGGATGCAGTTACAAAATAACAAAGATGGAGAGTGTGCGGTTATCAAATAACAGAAAATGAAGTGTGTGCAATTATTCATTTTTCAAGCATCTTTCAACAAATTGTAAATTACAAATTTAGGCATCACTCAGAGAGAATAATGTATAAGTTTCTTATAACATTTGAGGGTAAAAGTGTCCAAACAAAGAGGATTAAATCATCGTAATTGCATGTTACACAGATATTGGAATTACCTGACTATATCGAGGTTAATTATGGATTTATGGTTTTGATCGAACCTCCTACTCTGGGGATGGAGGATGCTCCTTGCTATAGTCTCTGACATGCATTTGATGGTCGTAGCTTCACTCTTAAATTCCGATACTTCCCAGTGTTCGTTTTTTCAAAAAAAATGGAAGTGGACCGGTCACCATGACTCCCCAGTAGTGTATTTGAACCTTTCTCTGGAAATTAATTGGTAACAATAAACTCTTCAGAAATAATGAAAGATCAGTTAGAGGTTACTTGACTTGCCCTCGATGCCTGAATGAAGAAGTTGAAACTGTTATGCATGTGTTGAGATATTGTGAGAATGTCGTTCGAACCTGACATATGTAAATAACATCGGTAAGTCATTTTTGTTGAAAAACTTTCTTTTATTTTGCAGTCTATGGATAGATATCGTAATTTTCTTGAGCAAGTGGCTAAAGCTATATATATTTGTCCTAGATTCCAAATTAGGAAGAAATATATATATTATGGTTTACTGAAGACGACCTCTACCTAACTCTTTTAAGGTCGACATCGATGGCTCTTATGGTGAGGAAAGTTTATTTATGTGTGTTGGCATAGGCATTATTCATCATTCAAATATATAGTTCCTTTTTCAAAAGTTTATTTATGGTTAAACGTAAGCAACCTTACTCCATGAGCGTCATTGAAGATATTTATTTTTCTTAAAGAAATCATTTGCATGGTTCTCAATGAATAAGTTTATGTTTGGCAACGTTATTTTAGTTATTTTTTTAATTTTTTTATTAGTTAAAAAACTCACTTAAATATTTGGTAAACAATGTTTTTACTTCTTAATAACTTTTAGATTTTTTAAAATTACTTAAAATAATGTTTTTTAAAAGTTAGTTCCTACCTTTTAACTTTTTATATTTTCTTTTACTTTTATTTTTGATATATTTATTTATTTTTCTTGTTATTTTTTTAAATAAATTATTATTTTTGTCATTTTATATTTTTTAATTATTTCAATAATTATTTTTATTGAACATTTTTAATTTAATTGTTATTTTTTCAACTTCCAATTTTTTCCTATCATTTAAAATCATGTGTGGTGTGGGGCTCAATCCAATTAACGAAAGATTGGATAAAACTTCCTGTCCTGCACTCTCATTATTGTTTCATGCACTTCTATGGGAAACTCATTTTAATATGCAAAAAAAAAAAAAAATCATTTTGCAAGAAACAATAATGGGAGTACAGGAAGCAACAGCCCGAAAGATTTCGCCAATAGCCTCTGGCAGTGACGGATTTAAGGGGGGCAAGCATGGGCTTCACCCCCCCCCCCCCCCCCCCCCCCCCCGCACAAAAAAAAATATGAATATTAATTAATAGATATAATAATAATGATATTTGATGAGTTTTATGTATTATTATAAGTCTCATTTATCTATCTTATATCTAAGTATTGAAATTAATTATTATTAAGATTATATTAAATATACTTGTTACAAAATTTGATGAGTTTTAGTTATTATTATATTTAATGAATTTGTTCTTATTTTTTATTGTGCACTAAGATTATTTTCTATTTAATTGTTATTATACTTGTGAGACCAATTTTTTTTAAAATTAAACTTAAAATAGAAAATTAGTATGAATTATAAATACATTTTTTTTCCTTTTTATATCATTTGAATAAAAATCAAATTTAGTTTTATGTGTAAAATTAACAAATAATTTTATAAAAGTCATTTTTTATTAAATATTTATTTGTTAGAAGTTAAATATTTAAGAAATTTTCTTTAAAAATATATTTAAGTAACTAATTAAGGTATAGTTTGATTGATTTACATTTAGTTGTATTTGAGATGAAATTTTTGAAAATTGATGTGGATCACACACATCTTTATTATACTTTAATTCAAATATTTCATTTTAATTCATTTCACACCTCTTATGATGACAGAGTACCCAGTGATTAAGGGACATATAGATACTTGGGGGATGTTGTAACTTGTAACCATTATTGAGTAAGATGTTGTTTTATCTCACGTGTGACAGTGTTAATATGGCACGCGGTGCATGGCTATAAGTGCTTCACTTCTGAGAATCACATCTCAGTATCGCACATGTTTATTTATGGATCTCTTACAAGTTACAACAAGAGTTAACAATTAAGCAAAAAGACCAACATACTCTTACCTTACCCTTTTTCTACTTTACAAGATTAACACTTTTAGGTACAAGCGGGGCGGATCCAGCACAAGAAATTAGCGGAGATCAAATATAATTTAAATAATTTTGTAATGAAAAATCTAAAATCTATTAAAATAATTTTTGATAAATATCTGTTACATCTTAATATTTAGTTTACTTTTTCAAATCTTAATAATATTTAGTTTCATAAATTCAAAATTAGACCCATATAAAGTCAAAATTATATTGGAAGTAACAATTATAATTAACAAAAAGAACAAAGATAAGATAAGCAAAACAAAAAGAATATATAAATAATAATAATAATAATAATAATAAAATAATTATTAGTATGTCTCAAAATTGAAGTTATCAATTTCTTATGTAATAAATAACATTTAATTCCTAAATAAATTATAATCATTAACCAAACCAATATTAAAGAAACGAAAACAAATTCATTTGGTTACACATATAAATACGTATAACCTTTAAAATAACAACAATATATTATAAATAAAAATATATTAACAAATAAAATAAATAACATTGAATATTTTGTATAAAAAAGAGAACAATGTAATTATTTTAAGAGTAAATTATAATTGCACTCCTTGTCTTTTGCTCAAATTTCACCTAATACTCCTCCCTTTTTACACATTACTTTTATCCCTCTATTAACATGGTTAGCTAATGTCAATTGAAATATGTGAGTAGACAAAATTATCTTTACATTTTAATTATAAAACCTAAATTATTTCCTCTCAATTAGTTTCAGAATTTAGGATTCACGTTTCATTTCTCTTCACCATTCGCGAATATTATTCATCTTCTTCTTATTGGCGAGTTCTGCTTCAGCCAGGGGGTGTGAGTTCCTCTTTCTCACTACGTTCACATTCCATTCCTCTTCACCATTCGCGAGTTCTTTGTCGTTCCTGTTCAAGTTCACAAATTATCCATTGTTCCTCTCCCCGTTCATGAGTTCTCCATTGTTCTTTTTCCAGTTCGCGATGTTTGGAACTTGTATATAGGTTACTTTTTAAGTATTTATTTAATTTTGATTGTTTATTGTTACCTATTTTTGAATGAGGTTTCAATGGTGGATTAGTTTGGTACCATTTATGATTTTTAAAATCATTTGTTTATTATTGTTGATTAAAATAGTGTTGATGATTGGGACCACAAAAAACACAATGGATGAATTGGAAATCATTTGTTTATTATTGTTGATTAAAATAGTGTTGATGTTTGGGACCACAAGAACACAATAGATGAACTGGAATACATGATTGTGTGAACAACTCCCTTAAGATTGATCATGATGTACTGAAAATGAAGAAGGGTGTTAACACTATGTACCAACAAAGTGAGTTCATATTCAACAAAAAATTGGGTTTACATCCAATTACAGAAAAAACAAAAAAGAAACAAGAATCTTAAAATATTTGTAAGTTGAGAGGAAGAAGATGAGCATATTTTAGATATAAAATTTCATTAAAAATCATGTGACCAACATGTACTTAATTTCTGTTAGATTATTAAACGGTGTTTAGGAAGAGGGGGGTCTAGGTGTAATGTGAACTAAACAATTAAGGAATTTGTTGTAGGGTACAAAAAAGGAGGGATATCGGGTGAAATTTGAGTAAAATACATGGAATGCGAGTGTAATTTGCTCTTATTTCAATGATAAAGACCATAAAAAAAGAGTATTCATATATAAAATAAAAAGCAGCATATTTGTTTAAAAAAGGAAACATGTTATTATTTTTGTAATGAATACTATAAAATAAGAATCAATATTTCATCAAAAAAATAGAATTGAATAGATAATTAATACTTAAATATTATAATTTTTATAATTAAAATCTTTAATTAAAAACAATTATTTAATATTACATTATATATTTTAATACTATAAACCATGATGTTGTTTTAATTGGCCTGCTTCATTGGCGAAGTCACATGAAGGTTAGTAATAGTCATAACATTACTTTAAAAATAAAATTTACAGTAATTGAATGATGAGTTTTTTTTAATACTTATACAATTAATTAAGATTAAAAATAAAATTTAATATTACCTAAAAATAAAATTTGACACATTTAAAATTTGGCATGGCCTAAAACTTTTTGATGGTTCCCACTGGCCTGCTTTCTCCTTGGCAATCGTAATTTTACCCATTTGATTACATCTTCTAGTACGCTAGTAGTATTAAATTTTCATATGGTAGCATTAAACTATCTGAGGCTTGTGTAAAAAAAAAAAAAAAAAACTATTTGAGGCTTAAACAATTCCAACTTCATCACCATATGGGATGTGTGGTTTTTCTACTATAGTACACTAACTAATAACAAGAGAAATTGTTTAATCATTATATTATGTTTAAGATATTTCTTAGTCTCTTTTAAATATTACAAAATTTGATTAAAGTCTTTGAAAAAAAAATATTTGTTTTGTTTTTTATTATAAACTTTTGAAATTAATCTTTTTAATGACATGTCATTCGTCACCAAGCTACATGTTACTTTAGAGTAATTACAAATGTAAAAGTTTTTTTTTTTAACAAATCACATGTATATTTTACAAAAAATATTACTCGATTTATTATGAACAACACAATTCTTTTAATTTTTAATAGGAAAATGTTAAAAGTTACGTAACAATTCTCATAAAAAACATACAAACCATATATTCCGTCAAATCCCAATTTATATATTTTTAATTTTGAATTAAAAATATTTTTTAAAAAAAGGACAGTGCTCCACATTGCATTTAGTGTTTATTTTATTCACACTTAAAAGCAGCAAATCCTGTCATTTTCTTGGGTTTGTGAACGACTTGAAATGGTGGCTAGATGCGTTTGGTGGCCTGTGGTGAGGGAGATATGTAGGAGAAGATGGTTATGAAAATGGTGATAGCGATGGGTTACGCAGGTCTGTGGAAGGATGAGGTTACTTATAGTTTTGGTGGTTGCAGAGAAGGTAGAGGAAGCTAGCCATGGTGTGTGGAGGCAAAAAAATGGAGATAAGGGTCTATGGATTTATATTTTAATGTTGTTGGTTACAGGCGCAGGGAGCAAAAGATAAGAACAACGTGACTTTGACAATATTTTCTGTTTCTTTTATTCGCTAATGGAGTCAATGTTAAGTATTTGTATTATTTTTGTTTAAATATCTTTTGGTTCTAATGACTGTAATAATTTTCATTTTTAGTTTGTATAATTTAAAATATTTTGTTTTTGTTTTTCTAGTTATCATTTTCGTATTGTTATTGTTGCTGTCTAAACTTATTTATCATCATTTCAGATGAATCATGTAGATTTAATGAGTCAGGTCATATTCATTTCAAATGAGGTTAACATATACTTAAGAAGATCAAGTAAAAAAAATTACAATTATAGAAATCAATATGTTTTGAATACAGACTAAAAAGAAAAACTGTTGTAATCTAAGGTATTTAAGGTTTGTATTTTGGTATCAACTAAGTTTCTCCTATCTTATCGACTCAATTCTTTTTCAATTTACGTCTTGCAATTTAAAAATATGTATTGGAATTCTAAAAACATTCTCAATTTCTATTCGGACATAACCTAATTTGACAGGCACAGGAGGTTTAGCAAGCATCAGTTTGAAGACGACAAGACGAAACCTAAGAAGCCGGCAACGTTGGATTGGTGGTGGTGGTTAACGAAGCCATCAATAGTGGATATCAATTAAATCGAAAACTCATTGAGATGGCAATGATGTCGAGAATTATGTTCGGGTTTAGTTTTAGTTTAAAAAATTAATTATTCACAATGTCGTAAATTAATATTTGAATTTCTTTTGCTAAAAAATTGTCGAAATTTAATTTCGTTTCATCAAAAGGAAAAACATGTGGCAAAAAATGCGGAGAACAGTTTTTAATTATTTCCATGGTGGAAGGATTGATTTAGCCCACCAAATTCAATCGATCATGACATTAATATAGAAACTTTTGCTGAAGCAATGATGAAATATAAATAATGCTGGATTGACGTCAGAGTCAATTTGGTTGTGCTATAAAACTGGTGCAATGCATTTTATTTCCTTTATTTAATGCAGCACTGGACCAGTACGTACGAAGTAGAAACTACTAGTAGTTCTGGGATATATATATATATATATATATATATATATATATATATATAATATACACACTACAACATTACAAAACAACAACGCTTTTGGCATGTGCACGCATTTGATCGTTTTAGGTGCAGGTTGCCAAGAGTTACCCGTGAACAACTGGTCTCACTGGCTTCTGTCTGACATTTCATGTGTGATGAACGTGTAACATCTAAAGTGGCTTGGAATACACTGTAATACTATTTTTTATAATATATTAATTTATGTTTTTTCTTTCTTTTACATTAATGGTCTCATCCGTTTGTTCTCTTTTCACTTTTTAATTCTTTAATATTTTATTATACATGCTATCATACAAAAAATTATATAAATTAGAGGGAGCACTAAATATTGATGGTTACCCAAGTCACTGGAATCTTCAAAGTAGATTCCTTTCGTTTATCTCTAGCAGTCGGGCTTGTTACTATACAAATAATTGCACTTTTTTTATTATAGCCATTACATCAAAACCAATCTGAGTATATCCCTTTATTTTTAAAATATTAATTTTCTTTCTTTTCGGATGAATTGGATGGAGTCGTACGCTAAAAACTGCCACCGCTTAAGGAAAAGACAAAGTTTGAAAATGAAATATAATTGGAAAACACATTAATTATAAAAAATGGAAAATCATGTATGAATTAAAGATTAACATGAACTCTTGAAATGTTGCAATGGTTTGTCCGTCTAATGATTTTTTATTTAGAAGGGTTTAGGTGAATTAGATGCAAGAGTTTATTAGGTTGTTTAATTTAATTTATTGAATAAAATATGTGAATGATATAAATTTTTAAAATTATATTTAACTTTTACTAATAAAAAAATTATTAGGTTCAATACAGACTTTAAGATTAAAAAATATATATCGGAATGTTTATAAATTATCTATCAATAAAAATTTTACATCACAAATCTACGTACTTTAAAATATGAATTTGTTTTTCATCCATTAAACCGATTTTTTTTGTTTGTCTAATAATTTTTGACTTAGCCAGCACTGCCGTGGACATCCTATCTTCCTAATGAGACCGATTGGACTTTGTCCCTTGCGCCACATGGCAATTGGCATTATTCACCTAACATTTTTATGTAGGAAATGCCATCTAAATTCTAAGGCTGGCAAAAACATAAATGATTCAGCATCATACATTTGATCGAGTTATTGCTTTCTTACTAGAAGCTTCGCATATTTATTTTTCTTTATTTCTTTTTTAAACGTGTATAGGTGTATTTCATCTTTCCATGATCTCTAATCTCCGCGTATCCTTCAAATTATAGCCTTATCTTTGGTACCTATTCACGAACGTGGATGTGCCCCTCTTCATTAATTTGTCTATTTTGTCTACTCTGAATTTTTATTTTTTATTTTTTCTATTTTTGCTTTTTGGGGCTAAAAGTTGAAGTTGTTCCGTTCTTTTGAGTGTTTAACGGTAGTAATTTAGGCATACTTATCTTTCACATTTGTCTTTATTAGATATGATATGTATGGTAGAAATTAACTTTCAAATTATCAATAAGTTTTCAGGTTGAATTTCTTAGTAAAAAGCTACATTGAATAGTTAATGTGAAAAAAAATATTATTCTTAATTAAATATATTTTGAACAAAAAAAGTTAATTCATTTTTTATATCTTATTACGTATCAACAATCTAGTAAAAAGGATTAGTTTCTTAAAGTAATGAGACAGACTATTCAAATCCAGCATTTAATGTATAACAATATGTACTCATAAAATAACGTATAACAATATTTCAAACTGAGTTGTCATCAGAAAAGATATTTATTAGAGAGGGTAAGAAAAAGAGGGTTATTAGCATTTTTCTTATAAAAAAAAAAACTCTTGTTATCTTACTCATCTTATTTCAAACTTCTTTTATATTTCTCTCTCAATAATGATAAAATTATAGAAAACTGGTATACAAATTGAGTTTGTCTTGATATAAATAGATCCATCCCCCTTCTCTTCCTCTTCATATATGAAATATATAGAAGGTGTCAAAACATTTCAACTTTAGGCTCCATCTCAAAAAAATGGGTGGTTTAGCTAGCAATCTTCCTCTAATTGTTATGGTAGGTCTGCAAATTCATTATGCAGCACTTGCCATATTCACAAGAGCCGCTTTGTTAGATGGATTGAGTACAACGGTCTTTGTAGTGTACAGGCAAGGCATAGCCACTTTGGCTTTGGCGCCTATGTTTTTCTCTCCTAAGCGGTAATAATTTAACCACTTTTTTCTTTTATTTATAGCTTAGTCTCATCCTCTTTCACTCACTCACATATACATGCTTGCTTTTGATAACAGGAGACAATCAGTGAAAGATTCTTTAAGACTCAGGAGCTTCTTTTTGATGTTTGTGACCGCTCTTGTTGGGTACAGTCTGCCAAAATCATTTGTATACCAAAGAGAAAATTTTAAAACTTACCCTTGATTTTTATTTTTACTTTTCTTTTCCTTGCAGAGTCACAGCAAATCAGAATGCATACTTTAAAGGTTTATTTTATGCATCTTCTACTGCAGCTACCGCTATGAGTAATCTGATACCAGCATTAACGTTTGTAATTGCAGCAATTGCTGGGTAATGACTCTAAGGATATACATGCAGTTACAAGTATGACAAGAGAAAAAGGACTCAAAGCATAATTATTAATTAAATAAGCTAAAATAGAAAATAATTAACTAACAGTGTAACAGTAAATCATATTCTTTTGCTGATACATGTTTTCTTAAAATTTAATGAGTCAGATTTGAGAAAATTGACATAAGCTTAAGAAGCACGGCCAAGATATTAGGGACAGTTTGTTGCGTCGCTGGAGCCTTAACCATGGCCTTGGTCAAAGGACAGAAGCTGTTACACACAGAGTTCTTTCCTTCTATCCATCTTACTGGCAGTGAAGGTGACGATTGGCTCCTGGGTTGTCTATTGCTCTTAGCAAGCAGTGTTTTTTGGTCTTGTTGGATGATCCTGCAGGTAAATAAAAGCCGATTTATCATTATTTATTTTCTCATCTTCCTTTGATACAACCCGTAATTAGAAAAATTAAGTAATATGAGATTATCATATAGTTATGATTTAAACTAATCTGTAATGAACAAGTGATTCGTATGAGTAGTCAATTAAGTTCTTCCATTAAAATCAATATCAATAAAATTAATAAATACTTCATTTCAATATCAGAATGATCAGAAAAAATAAAACTAATCACTAAATCCTAAGTCGTAGGGTAACTATCTCGTACTACTTAATTTTTTAACTTTTTTTTAAGTTGGAGTATAAGATTATGACTTTCCATAAAAGTAGAATATTCTAGGATGATTCCTTTCTCCATCAGTGGATCTGACACAACTTCAACTCAACAGGTACCGATCGCTTCGTGCTGCCCAGACCATTTATTATCAACCTTTTGGATGTGTCTGTTTTCAACAATACAAGCTGCCCTATTTGCCCTGCTTTCAGAGTCGGATCTTCAAGCATGGATTCTACAATCACCTTTACAGATATCATGTTCTTTATATGCAGTAAGTTACAAGCCACTGAGCCAAAAGTTCAATTAGTAATTATTTGTTGTGTAGTACAATACCGGCACTGTTAATAATTAGCAACTTGAATTATTGTTATTAATTCTTCTTCTTATTATTATTATAATTATTTTATGAAATAGGGAATCGGAATAGCGGTTAGCTTCTTCATTCAATCTTGGTGCATCTCAGAAAGAGGTCCCCTGTACTGTGCAATGTTCAACCCTTTGGCAACAGTCATAACTGCTTTGATAAGTGCAACATTCCTAGAGGAAGAGGTGTACGTTGGAAGGTAATTAATTAATAGTGATGTACACCACTAGTATTATTTTTCTACGTACCTTTTATCTATTATACTTATTCATGAAGAAACTCAAACAGTATTATAGTATTATATGATTATGGCCTGATCATAATTCACATGGGTGATTTATTTTCAGTTTGCTAGGTGCTGTTGGAGTTATTGCTGGTTTATATATTGTGCTTTGGGGTAAAGCCAAAGAGTTTGCGGAGATTAAACCAGAGGCGGCACCACAATCATCAAACTTGCAAGATGATTATGATATAAGTAGTAGGATAGATTTGGAACAACCCCTTCTGTCAGAGAAATCGTCTGAACATGTAACAGAAGCAGATAGCAAGGTGTAGCCATGATGATTGAACCAATATATATAGAAGTTTTGGTGAAGTTTTGATCATTGCAAAATTGATGAAACTGAAACATGGAACAAGTTGCAGCTTAAACAAACTTGGCTTAATTCCTTTCACCAAAATTTCTAACAAATAGAGTGTGAAAATAAATTCAAGCTCATGGCCTGGACTTGGAGTACTGGTAAATTGGTAATTATGTAAAAGTGATAATATGTTTTCGGAGAAAAAAAAAATATATGAATTAAATTTTGTTTCCTTCCATCTCGTTTTCTTACCAAACTCCAGTATTCCGAGTATGCTAGGAAAATTAGGACTGCTGCACTGCGTCCGTAGTTTTCATTTTTTTTTTTTTTTTTTTTTTTTTTTTTTTTTTTTTTTTTTTTTTTTTTTTTTTTTTTTTTTTTTTTTTTTTTTTTTTTTACAGTAAGAATACATTTTTATTAACAAGAACTCACAAAAAAACATAAAGGTAGACAGAAATTTATCTTAAAGATTATTAAACAAAATTTAATGGAGGGAAACATAAATTAACAGATAGAATAGAAAAAAATTATAAGTTTTGGAAAGATTTAGATTCATTATTATCATATATTTCAGATATTTTTTTTTAGTCATTTTTTTCTTTTTCTTTCCTTTTTTTTCTTTTTTTTACTTTTTTTAAATCTCTCCCAATTGAGTTCATTTATTATCAACTTCAATTAAATGGATTAAAGGCGACGTTGATGTATTAGTAAATTGCTTCCATCATATTTGTATTTTATTTTCATTATATTTCAAAATATTTATTTTTTTGAAAATTTAAATTAGTATCTTAAATGAGTAAATTAAAATAAAGTCACAGCGAAAAATCACACAAGCCCGTGTTAATTTTTTTTTAAGTTTCACAAATCCTTTGAAGAAATTTTTTAAAATGAAAATTTATAAAACAAATTCAATATATTTGAATATAATTGATATCTTTAACGGACTCTTAATTATAAAATAAATTTATTAAGAATCCCAAAATTACAAAACAGATTCATCAAGTAGAAAATTAGAACCATCTTCAATAAAAGGAGAGAGAGAGAGAGAGAGAGAGAGAGAGAGAATGATCCATTGGTATACAATTTCATTCCTAATTATGAAATTCGAAATGAATACATAAAATCTTGACAATAAGAATGCGTGAATAAAATAAGCACTGATACAAGAATAAAAGAGAGCTTAAGGCACAATTCCCTTACTAATATTAATTAATAAGAGATAGCGAGAAAGAGAAACAAATATAAGTAAACTAGTGGATATATATATATATATATATATATATATATATATATATATATGTGTGTGTGTGTGAGAGAGATAAAAAAAAACAGAAAAATAATCACTGAGAAGTTTATAATAAGAATTTAATGTTTTTGTAAGTACAGTTTAACTCTCATTCTATAAAAAAAATTATCGTTTAAATTATTTTAACTTAATTATTTTAAAAATCAATAAATTTATAATATATAATGTATTGTAATTGGGTGACTATAGTAAAAGAAATTATATTGTATAATTTCTTTTTCTTATCATAATAATAAGATGTTCACCAATAACTATTTCATAAGAATAAAAAAAAGTCAATTCAGTCATAACAATTACACTTACATCAAACACGTAAAGTAACTAGTTTGAGAATGTTTTTAGTTTAATATAAATAGTTCGAGTTTATGAATATAATTGCAAGAGCATCAATAATATTTGGGAATTTTTTTTTTTATCTCACATAGTTAACTTATTCAAGTGAAGCAAAAATATTGCTCAATCATAAAGGATATTTATAGTCTTAAAACCAAACACATACACACACAAACAACAATCACCCTTGAAATTAAGACAAGTACTTATATGGTATACCAATGTATCTACCCCGCTTTCAAGCAAACGTGCATTTCCCTTTTATGTGTATGCATGCATTATGATGAGGTGGAAGAAATAAAAGAATATAAAGACAGGAAAATTGATAAATATAATTAATAATAATAATAATAATAATAATAATACATCATGTAGTGAGACTGGTTGATTATAGTGCAAATAACTCATTTATTTTGAAAAATATTTAAATACATTTTTGGTTCCTAAATTTATTTAAATAACACTTTAAATAATAAATTAAAGTAATTCAAATAGTATTTTAAGGACAAAAATAAAATTTTAAATTTATCCAATGATCAACAATGGAAACAATCTTTGAGAAACAAAAATAAAAATGTCATTTATCATAGACCAAAAATATATTTAACACTTTTAAGAATTAAATAAATCTCTTAGTCAGGTAAATAAATAAAAAAAAGTTGTGCAGCGTAAAATTACACAAGCCCGTGTTAATATTTCTTGAAGTTTCGCATATCTTTGATGTATTGTTTAAACAATATTTTAAAATGAAAACTAATTCAAGATATTTTAATATAACAGATTTTTTTAAATTATTATTAATTAAAATTTATTATTAAGATTTCCAAAATTACAGAAGAGATTAATTGAATAAAAAATGAGAACCATCTTCGTTAAAAGGAGAAAAAGAAAAAGAATAATTATCCATTGGTATATAGTTTACTAAAGAACTCTAACTCAATTTATTAATCAGAATACATGAATTATTATAAATTTCTAATACTTGTTTTCAATTTTTACAAATAATAAAAAAATCACTAATATACAATTTCATTCTTAAATTAATATCAAATTTGGAATGAATACAAATCTTAACAATAGGAATGTGTGAATAAAATAAGCAATGATAGAGGAATAAAAGAATGCTTAGGGACAATTTCAATTCCCTTAATAATAAGAGAAAGTGACAAACACAAAGAAATGTAAGTAAAATAGCTGATAACTTGATAGGATATTATAGGAAAAAGACACAGAAATAATAAGTTATTATGATGTTTATGAAAGAAAGATGCTCACCAACAACTATATATTTACTTCTAAAAAAACTATATATTTTATAATATGTAAGTACTTTGTGACGCACAATAACTTTATCCAATTCAAGTATAATTATCTTTCATTCGTTATATAATGTAGTGAGAGTATTCCATGCACACACTGACAAACTCATGGTCTCATACACACAAAGTTATGATACTTAAAGTTAATTAGACAAGTTCTATGGTACCAATGTATCTACCCTTGTTTCAAGGAAAAGTGCATTTCACTTTTATGTGTATGCACAAGCTATGATAAGGTAGAAGAAATAAAAGAATAAAAATAAAATAAATTTTATAATAATAATAATAATAATAATAATAATAATGTATTGTCCATTATATTGTATACAATGAATATTTTTTTTCCTTCAATGAAAATAGTTGTCATCTATTCAATGAACCTCTTTTATAATATTGGGATTCTTAATAAATCTTAATTAATTAATAAAGAGTCCCTTAAAAAGTCAACTCAATCATATTAATCACATTTATCATATATTATTGAACGTGTGAATCATCTAGTTTGTGTGATGTTTCAATACTTAAAAGAAAGAATTTCATACATAACAATTTTTTTTATTTGAATTATCTCTCATTTGTAAAGGATACCTATTATCAACGATTGAATGAGTGTATTTATTTTACACTATCTGTGTATTCAATTAAATTTAACTATGCAACCCTAAAAACACACCGGGTCCTCGGGCTGTCTTGCAAGTTGCATCACATAGGTACCCCACCGACTAATTTAGTAGAAACTGGAAAGAGACATAGAGGCAAAAAATGAGAATAAATAAGGGGTCAAAATATATTGTATAGGTAATTAGGTACATAAATAATGTTATGTATCCTCCACGTCACGTGACAAAAATGCGCACTGGACCACGGCTAACTAATCCAATTTTCACTCATCACTGTGGAAATAATCTCTTAAAAGATTTTCTTATCTACAAGACAACCAATGAGAAAGACAGAGGCTTTCACTACCAACACACGTTCGATCACGGAAAAAAAGAAAAAAGCAACAGAGGTAATGTTCAACAGTGGATATTGAATTGTGGCCAACAATGCATTTATTTTTTTTGTTTAATGGAATCCAAGGGCAGCCACAACCATGTCCCATTCATCCATAATTTGAACGGCTAACACAAAAATCTGAAATTCTTTTCGACCATCAATTACATGGAGGTGAATTATTGTTCAGCACTGGACAGCATAAGCCGGCGTCGGAATAGAAAAAAATGCAGTGTGTCCAAGAGTAATATCTGTGGCAAATAAATATGCAGTGAGGGAAATAGTACGAGGTGTGTGATGATACTCAGAATATAATGAAAAATTATAGATGGACCCAACCCTATTTAACATTTGGAAAGAGAAATGAAGAAAAATGACATGTTGGCCTCTGTTTGGATAAAGAAAGCAGTGGATAGGAAAGAAGTAAGGTAAAGACAAGTAGGAAAGAAGAAAGAATGACTAGATTTTTCAAGAAATAAAAGAGAAAGAAAATTTGAGTTTTCTTTTCACTTGTTGGATAGAAAGTCTGGAAAAAAGAAAATAGGTTTTTCTTCTAAAGACATGTTTATCCAATTATCCTTACATATGTAGATTTTTTAAAAATAAAAATAATAAGGTCATAATTTTAAATTTAATAGATTTCACAATTATTTATCTCTTTTTTTAACTCTTCTCTTCATCAAAGATGAGAATTTTTTAAATGGATTTCGCATAAATATTTTTTCCTTTTTTCTACTTTTCTCCTCAACCAATGACATAAAATCACATTTTCTCTCTTCTCAAATTCTATTCAAACAAACAAAAGACATAGAAAACCATAAATATAAATAATGTGTAATATTTGTAGATATCTATATATCATCACCTCAATATAATTTTAAATTAAAATCAATTATATTGACATTTTGTGATATTTTGAAAGATTGTACGTATTTTTCTTGTTTGTTTTATTGTTTCAATAAATTTCTTTATAAAAGTGTTTGTGTAATAATTAAAGGAGTAGTGTAATGTTAATGTGTAAGGGGTGTTAGTGTATTGTTTTTTAAATAACAAAGAAAGTTAATGAAAGTGAAAAAAAAAAGTTCTCTATGAAGAATCAAAATAAGAAAGAAAAAAAAAAAGAGAAAGAGAATTTTGTACAATCTCACAAAATATTAAGGACCTAAGTACAATTTTCTAATATTAATAATTTAGATGACAAAACAAAAAGGAATTAATCTATTAACTTAGCAGAGAAGGAGACGAGCAATGCTATTCAGTACAAAGACTGATAGCACGAAATTCACGATTTTTTTTTAAAACAATCATCTTCTTTAAAATAAATTATAATTAAAAAAATTAAAAAAAAAATATATATATATATATATAAAGCTATTTTTATATGAGAATGATATAATTAAATCTACATCTTATAATCAAACATGAATAATTAAAATTTAATATCATATAACCACTTAAAATGTAATTCTTTTTTAAAAATCATTTTTATATTAAATTTAAATCTTTTATTTATGATTATACGATCTAAACTTAACCCTCTTTTTTAGAAAAAATTGACAAAATTTTTGAACTCAACCCAATCAAATTTGTTCGATTTTCAAAATTTTTTTTTGAAATCCAACCCAACCTAACTCATTCATGAACAGTTTGATTCGGTTCAGGCCAATGAGTTACCCATTTAAATTTGATTTTTTTTAGAATTATTATTTTATATCATGATTCATCCAAATATCTAATATAATTAACATAATAGAGCAAATAGTTATTTTCATCCCTGAATGTGTGGAAACTTGACAAATTCAGGGAGTTTGGTAATATGAAAACAAGTAAATGATGTGATTTTGGTAAAAACACCAAATTTATGACAAGTTACATGACATGAAAAAGAACCCGGGAAAAGGATATGTAGAAATTTTCGTCCCTTTTGTTTGGTGAATTTTGAAAATCCTTGTGTTAGACTCAATCCTGTTTGAGGGATAAGTTTATATTTGACAACGTCAGATATCCGCTTAATTGGTTGTTGTCCTTTGAGCTGATAAGACCATTTTTAAAAGAAACTTTCTTAATTATAGGTTAAAACAAAATCAAGTATGTTGGTGTTAAATCACAAGTTAGAACAAAATCAAGTGTCTTTTGGTCTAATGGAAAAATTAAACTATATTTTATAGGTTAGAACAAAAAAAAAGGAAAGATGAAGATTAAATTATATTTTATTCTTAGATAAAACGAAATTTGAAATCTGACAAATTAGTCAAATGAAAATTTGCAGACATTTTGATCTAATGGAAACTCACAAACGTTTTGATCCAATCTATTTAGCAACAATGTTGACAATCATTTGTGACATTTTCGTTCCCTTATACCACATAGGCTTTTTCATAAATGGTAACATATGAATGAATTTATCGCACTTTTTTCACTTTTGGGGACTAAAATTTGAATTTTCATCTTTCGAGGATGAATTTGTTAGTGATTTACACATTCAATGATGAAAATGACTATTTACCCTAACACAATATTATTAAATATCTGAAAGTAGTAAAATTAATTTATTTAATATTATCAACATAATATTCTAAAATAGACTCGTACAAATTAAAACAAAATATTCTTCAATGAGATTTATTATAATAGTCTGAATCACAGCTATTTCCTATAGACTAATCTCTTGCAATAAGTTTTGATGCAACCAGATTTGTTGAAATAAATGAACAAAATATGATCCACTAATGTTATAAACATTTGTAGTTCTAACACTTGAAGTCTCAATATTAGCAATATTTAAAACCAAACTAAACAATTCTAAAAAATTCGATCTGTTCAGTTCGATTTTAATCGAATCTATAGATCTAAACCCATGTTTTAATCAGTACATGAACGATTTTGTTTGGTTTAATTGTAACTCAAATACATAAATGATCCAACTCAAACTATTCAAATCGGTTTGGGTCAATTCGGGTTCACGAGTGACCCGTACCCGTGAATACCCCTATTTGTATTTGCATTTCTCTCGTCATCCTTTTATGTGTATAATAATTTCTTAAAATTATTATGTTTAATTATTCTACTTTTCTATGTGATAAATATTAAATGCATTTATTTTTCTATATAATATTTTCTTTATAAAATAGAAAGAAGAATTATAGAAGATTGGATAAATGATCATTTTGATCTCTAAATATTTAAATAGTTAAAACTTAGTCTTTGAAAAAAATAAAATTTTTAATTTAGTCTTTATCTCTTTAAATGTGTAAAAAGTGTGATAATTATGTTTTTATATAATTTAGTTATAATTTAATGTCAAATTGATTATTAAAAATTAATAAATTGTTGGTTCAAGTGATTCAGAACTCAGTATCCTTAAGTAAGGTATCAGTTTGAGCTTTAAGGATAGAAAAAATGTGGTTGGAAGGAAAAATTATACTAAAAGTGGTCAGTCAGATTCTTTGATAGAAATTAGTCTTCTGATTAATATTTTATATCAATATCATAGTATAAAAAAATTGATTGTGAAAAAATATACCTTAAAATTAAATTGAACATTTAACGTTATAACTTATGATTTTACAAACTCATGACTAAATTGTTTTACATTTTACATATTTTTAATGATTAAATCAATTTTTTTCTTATTTTAATAACTAATTTTCATCAATTTACATATTCAAGACACCAAAATAATCATTTACTTAAAAAAAATACATTTCTTTTAGGTGTAAAGCAAAACTACTATACAAGGAAGATAAAGAACACACCCCGGCTGTCCAAAAAATAAACCCTTAATCTTCCTTTACCATTTACCACACATTTTTTGCATATAAATATTTTACTCGTTTGAAGATCTATGAGTGCAACAGTTTTTTTTTTATATATAAAAAATACAATATTTATTAAATATTAAGAAATTAGCCCGCGTCATTTAATTATATCGATTTCATTTTATAAATAAATTTGTTTCTTAAACTACCATTCCTTAAAAATAAAAAATGAGTCATTGAAATTTAAACATCAATTAAATAAAAATATTTTAAATATAATTTCATTAAATAAGATAAAATTAATTATTATTTATTTGTATTGGAGACTAACATAAATAATTTTTTTTATATTTGTGAGTGACCCGAATGAGTAATAAGAAGAGAATTTTTAGTTTGAGTGAATTAGATAGACCCATTTTGTTTTTCAATTTTTTTCAAGTTAATATTTTTTCTATTTTTAAAATTAAATAAATTAGTGTATATTTGACTCGTGTTAGGTACATTCTTCCATTAGCATATTCTCGTCAAAGAATGAAAAAACACACCGTAAAAGCATTAAATAATCATTTCTCACTCACCACAACTGTAGTAGACCAAACATGAAACCCAACGTACTACACTCTTATCATTATTTTTCTTCTAATTAAAACTCTCAAATGATTATTTTCTATCCATATATTTTATGATAGAATTCAAATTCAAAATATAAAATAATTGTAAAATTAAAAAAAATGAAAACTTAATAATATTAAGAAAATTAAAAAGATATGAAATTAGGATTTGAATAAGGAAATTTTGAGATTTTTTTTATTTTGAGTGAAATTTGATATTTTGGTTAATGATTTTTAATTAAAAATAATCTATTAAATTATATAAATAATTAAGCAGAAAATAAAAACTTACAAGTCCTAGAAATAAATGGACGAGAGACCAAATTTGTTCAACTTTTTTTTTAAGAAATAAAAAAGAAAAGAAAAACTTCATTAATTAAAAATACTTAAAAAATAAAATTCGCATACACTATAAATTAATGGAACTAAAAATAAAATTCTTTTAGACCATAATGATGTAGAGGGTGGTTATTCAGCACTGGACAATACAGATATAAGATGTTGAAACAGAAGGAAATGCAGTGTGTCCAGAAGTAATATCTACGTATAGATGATACTAGGAAACTGCTATATAAAATTGAGCAATTTCCATAACAGACTGGACTGAAAACAGTATAATCCAGCATACACATATAGTCCCAAAAAAAAAATCCAACATATAAACCATATTGTCTAGCAAACTGATCTACACAATAGTAATACTGAATAATCTAGCTAACGAGATTATCCCTTCCAATTTTCCCTCCTATTGTTCCTGAATGCACAGCACCCTATGGAGTAGACAATAATGAGGAAAACAAGGAATACGATGTTAACAACAGCCACCCTCTTCCAATCAGTCTTGAGGTTTTGCAGAAAGCCAGCCTTGCATGATTGGCAATTGAAGCACAGAACTGTTTGATCGTTATTCCAAGCATCACAGTCAGGGTTGTTGTAACTGGTCACATTTCCAGGCTTCGTCCAGCTCGTTGGATTTTCATAGGTAAATTGGCATTCTTCTGCAGGTTTACAGCATCCAGACTGCACAAAACATCCAACAAATTTATGGAAAATCCATTAAGTAAAGCAGTCACAATTTTTTGCACTTATTATTAAACAAATAAATCCTGTACAATGTATAAACTGTATATCAATATCATATAAGAATATCTCATTTTGGAAAATTCTTATGTTCTTCAAGGAAGATATTTTCTTTTAGACCATGTTATGCCACCAACTAGGTGGATCCCACTTTTAGACCCGAATAAATACAAGGGTGGATGCTCTTGGTGGAAGGATGAGCACATAAAAACCTCAATTTTATCATTCACAGCTTATTAAGGAACCATAGATTATTTAACGGCAAGAGAAGTGCACGCGAAATCATGCAGGTTTTAAGAGAAAAATGTAAAAAGTGCACTTCTTTTTATCCCAGGCAGCAGCACTGCACTAGGCACTAGCGTCGTTCAGGAGTAATAAAAAAATACTAGTAAATACAAGAATGCCAAAAGGTCCGACGAAAAATATATTGGGAATAAATGAAAATGAAGTAAAAGAACACAGCCTTTTCAGATGGAAGCCTATCCCAGTCAAAAAGACCTCTTTTCAAAAAGACACCATCCTTGACTACTCTACTTCTACTACTACTATAAAATACCAGTATCTCCCAAAGTTGATCTGACGAAAGTTCACTTTTTTCCAGAAAACTACTTGAATTGAAACTCGCGTTCGATAGACTAAGGAGACAAAAAACCTTAAAGGAAGTGGGCCAAAAGGCACAGATACCATCATCATAACCGTGCTTCAATTTCAAGCAAAACCCAAATTCAACCGAAAGCTTATTATGGTCTACTAATAAAGACAACCAAATTTCACGAAACAAAAGCTACATGCAAATATTTATTTATTTTTATTGGCGTTGTTCAATTAGAATTAAATTAAAATGAAAATGAAAATTTCAAACAAGGGAGATGAAACTTTAATTTTAATTGAATAATAACCATCAAGATACACCTCAACAACCACAATTTTATGATCTACTATAAATTTTTTTACGAGATGATCTACTACTTATTAAGACTACCAAATTTTCAAGATATGAAATTAATTGGATATTTTCTTTAGTTATTGTTTTCTTTCTTTTTTTGTTGAACAATTATTGTTTTCTATAACTATTTAATCAGAATTGAAGTTTTATCTGTAACTTATACTCATTTTTTTAATGAGGTAATAAAACTCCACTATCCTTCCAACAAAAACAATTTTTTTAAAAAAAATATAAACAAATATGATCAAGTGTTTTTCATTGTGAAGCAACCCCACAAGGAAAAAGTAAAACAAAACAGGATCTCGATCAAGAACCAGATCCTCCACGGACCACGAACAAGCTCAGATTTTGACAACAACCCAGAAAAGGAATCAATCAAAAAGATCGAAAGAAACAAACCTGAAGCGCGGACAGGTTCTCGGTGTAAAACTGAGTAACGGTGTCGTTTAGAAATTTGGATTGAAACTCAGTGCAGACTTTCCCAGACTGCAAGCAACTCCTGATCTTGTTCCACGTCTTAGTGTTATTAACCTTCTTCTGCAGCCAATTGGAGTAATCCCCAAGCCTATATTCTTTATACCCTCTATTAGAAACAACTTCACCAGCGCCCTTGTTGGTAACAACGAAAGCGAAAATGGTGAAGGCGAAGAGAAGAACGATGAGGACAAACATGACGAGGAGGTAGAGCCAGAGGAGCCACGACACGCGGAAGCACGCGCCAACGAGGCCGGCGAGTGAGACGAGCATGAGGAAGACGCCGAGAGCGATGACGGGCTTCTCCAGCCACCGCTCGCACTCGGTGGCGCCTTGCTTGCTCAGCCACACTCCGGCCACCAGGATCGGGATGGACAAGAGAAAGGTGAGGAAGTTAAGGAGTCCGATAACGTTGTTGCTGAACCGAACCATGATGAATCAATGAGGGAGAAGTGCTTGGAGGAGAAGAAGAAGAAGAAGAATGATTGTTATATGTATGATATGATGATAGAGAAATAGTTAGGGAGTTGTAGGTTTGTTTGTTTCTGTGTGTGCGTGTATAAATAGTATATACATTATATGCGCGTGGTGTTTGTTGTGACTTGTGAGTTGGTAACTGTAGACAATATTTTCAGATATTATTGCACACGCCACGGTACACGCGATTTCGTCGTTGGAGGAAGAAGAGGTGTTCGGGTTAATTTGGTTAAAACGCGTTTTTTTTAACTAGAATCTGTGCTGGGCTCTTCCTCGGGTCCGGTGGATTTCTTGAATTTGGTAAATTCCAAGTGGGAAAATCATAAAGTTTGTTTGAAATTTGTTTAAAAAATGTATTATTCCGAACGTGTTAAAAAAATTGTTTAAAAAATTATGCAAAGAAAAAGTAAAAAATATATACATAATTATCTCATCAGAACATGTTGTATATAATAAATTTATTATTTTTAAATTAATTATCTTAAAATAATTAAAATAGTACGTTAACATTAAACTCATTTTATAATTAGGTTTGTTTATCACCATAATTAGACTGAAATTGTATTCTCATGATTAAGTTAATTTGATATGTATATTTTTATTTTTTTTATTAATTAGATTAGAAGGATAAAGAGAGGGAGGGAAAGCAAAAAGAAATTCTTTTGAATACCAGTATGAAAGTGACAGGTTTTCAATTAATTCACATATCTTAATAAAAATAATTTTTATTTTTACATTAAATTTATCAATTATTTATATTATTATTTTAAAATTATCCTTTTTTATTTCTCTATTTACATACTTCTTTCTTATTAATGTTTAAAGATAAAATAATTAAATAAGGATAGTAGAAAAAATTAATACATCTAAAAATTTAAAAAAATATTATAAAAAAGAACAAATAATTTTTTTAAAAAGGTCTTATAATTACAAACAAAGGGAGTAATTAAAGGGATTAAAAAAATTAATATTATAAAAATAATTAATATAATAATAATATACTACGACCATGCATAATACCAACATAGGGTTAAATATTAAATGTAATGCATAACCACTAAGCAGGATCAACATAGGCAAATTACATAACCACTAAGCATAATTTTAATCAGAAAAGTAGAAGCTAACTCATACATAAAAAATTGTATTGCTCCGAAAGTGTTTAATTAAAAAAAAGTATTATACTGAATAATAATGAACAGATTTTGTGCAGTAAAAGAACAGATTTTGTAATTAATTTTACTGTCCATAATCCATATTTAGGTGAATATTATGATTAGTTTGATTTACTACTCTAATTAGACTGAAGTTTATTAAGTCAGCGAAAACAAAAAGACTGAAGTTTTTTTTTTTTTTT
>PYAF01005082.1:995883-1022315 GCA_007407185.1 Glycine tomentella | reverse complement strand
TTTAATTATATTTAGATAGCACATATGTTTGTGCTAATTAATGTGTATTTTTTAAACCATATTATCAGTGTAAGGTATTTATCAACATTATCGGTTAACTATTTTTTGTCAAAATTTTGGCTAATCCTCTTTACTGGGATTCCTTCTTTCAACCTTTTTTTTTTCTTTTACAAAACTTAAATAAAAAACTGTTTAAATGATCTCAACTCAATTTAATTTAAACCAATTTAAAGTTGGTTCTAGTTTATTGGTATAATTAGGTTGAGATGCATTTCTCATAGTTAGTTTGATTTGATTTATATAATTTTTTTATTCTTTAATTAGGTGAGACGATATATATATATATATATATATATATATATATATATATATATATCATCTTCCTGTAAATTCAAATCAAGGTATAATTTAGATATGATACTTTCTTCATATGATTTTGTTATGGTATCACTATGATGACTACTAAAACTAATGTCAAAATGGTCTTTCAAGCCATGAAGTAGATAATATTGTTTACATGACTATCTTGCTCAATTAATTATAAACATAGGTGTTTCTCTTCATCATTTGACAACGATTAGAACAATTGACTGATGTTCGAGATGTGGGGTGTCTTGCGGGGGTTCCTAATGGAAAACAATCCAATGCCACAAATGAGAGAACATTGTTGCTTAGTGATATTGAAGTTGTTAAGTAATGTTCTTCATGGGTCAAGATTAACTTGCAATTTGATTATTGTGACACAATTACTGGATGAGTAGTATAATTGCATTGTTTTGTGCACTAAAAAAATTTATGCCATTTAGGACAACATTTTAAGGATATTGATTATCACATGTGAGCAATGTACCACTCACTTAATTACTTGTATTAAATATTGAGCAACCTACGTTTCATCGTTCATGTGTGTTTGGGTGTTTATGTTATGTGCATAATCAACGTCATAAAGGAAATAGGTTTGCTAGTTATAGTAAGAATGTATTTTTATATTTATTTTTATCAAGCAGTAAAAAAAAAAAAGGTAATTTTTATCAAAAGAAAGAAGGGCGTGTGACTTGGAGGTGGTTGTTTTTCTAATCACAAGGGATGTAGTGTTTTGTGAATTGGAAATTTGTTATATATATATATATATATATATATATATATGAGTGCTGCATAAGATGATTCATACACAACGTGAGGTTGGATAAATTTAATGGAGTGACAAAATACTTCAAGAGAGAAAGAAAAGAGTCCATCTCAATCTTCCAGAGAGGGATGTGGCTTTAACAAACGATAAGACTAAAGTTATTGTTTATCTTAATGATGATAGAACTTCCTTAAAAAAATGATGATAGAACTTGAGTATTAAAATTCTTTGTATATTAAAATTTACTTTTCTATTTCAAATCTTAATTACTTATATATTGAAGATTGTTCTGTTCAATTTATAAATTTATTTTTTCCCTTAAATTTAAACAACTTTACTTCTTATATATAACTTTAAAAAAATATTCATATAATTTACGGCATACTAGTTCAGTGGTATTATAAAAGAAATGGAAGCGACCTACTCTCGAAATTAAAAAGAGTTTAACTAGCTACTCGTACCTTTTTAACCTCTTCATAAAACAAACTATTGTTTTTGCTTTGTTTCGAAACTGGATAATTGGAACATCTTGTGACAACTGACAATCATTGATATCAATATACTGATTCTTTTGCTTTGAAAAAAAAAAAACTATTTTTAAGAAGAATATTCAATGAATCATCAGTGAAAAATACATTAAAAATAGTATTTGATGTTTTTAATTTAAGATATTGTATTTATAGTTACCGCTTACCAAGATTGTATTAAAAAGTACAACTTTTTTAAAAGTTGAGAAAGAGAAATTCAAGAATAGGGCACCAGTGACCAGTTTCAACTGCCTCGGAACATGCATTAAAAAAACAATCAAGAGATGACTTTATACATTTGGCTTATTGAATGGCTAATGAAACTAATTCATTCAAGTTTGACAATAGAAGTACGAAAGCAATGCAATTTCTTCACAAAAATTACTTCACCAGAGAATTAATTCGCAATATATGTCTGGTTGTACCAAACACGCAGGGCCATGTCAATTCCTTGTATTTATTAATTTGAATTTAAAACTTTACTTACCAATTGCCCCAGCCCCCAAGGCCCAAGTCATCATATCTATGGGTTGACCGTTAGGGTCACTGACTCACCACGAAACCACCTACGTGGCTTCCATGACATCTATTCTGTATGATAGAAGTCACTACCATTCATCACCCCATCGTTGTTATTTATCTACTTTTTGCATTCGATTATCTTTTATAATAAAATTAAATCACATTTAAGGATAAAAAATAAAATTTTCAGATTTCCTAACACGTAAAGAATTGGGCTACAGTTAAATTTAACAAATAATACTAATATATGTATAACTTTGAGAAAATTATCATATAGTCAGATTAAATAAAATCCAAATAGAATGTGTTCTTCCGCGAGGAAGCAGTGAAACATGAGTGTCAATGCTATGCAGATCTGATTTTTGGCTCATATCAACAATTTTTTTTTTCCCTTTAAAAAGAATACAAATCCATTATTTTGAAGCAAAAGTGGGAAAGGCAGCAATTGACAAGTGTCTTGTTGGCAGGCAGGTGGTGCTGCCACCGGCTTTGAAGGCTAATTGGAGGTGGCACTTGGCATGTTCTGTGGTGAATCGTGACGGCTGAAAACATGTGAATGTCATGATAGATTATGATTTATGACATGACACAATGGAATGTTCAATTATTTTGTTCTCCTGTGTGATGGAGCTAGATTGCCATTTTCTTTGGAAGACTAATCAATAAATTTATACTTAGGTAAATAGTGCTTGCAATTTCTATATTTTTATTTATTCAACATTTATATATTGAGATTCAGATTCGTTACTCACATTTTAATTAGTTTGATTTTTTTATTATATACTTTTTTGATAATTTAATAAAATATAAAAGGTTATTATAAAAAAATAATATTAATGATAAAAGCAATAAAATTAATTAAAAATAGAATATAAAATTTAAACAAAAAAAATCTTTAAAAGTAGTTTAAATTCTGGCTATAAAGTATTATAAATAAATTTCTTCAACATAATTAAAGATCTTTAATTTAATACATATATACTATTAGTACTGTCAACTAATAAAATGGAGCCTTATAATGTAAATTATTATTATATATGTGTGCGCGCTAAAATATAATCAACTCAAATCCTAAAGGAAAGACGGAAGTAGTTAAATACTACTATGCGCATATTTGAATGCTAATTTTTCTAAAAATATTTCTAAAAGAGATAAATAATAAAAAAAATGAAATAACTTTTTCATAAGCATTTTATTAACTAATTTGTAGATGTCATCTCATCTTTTAAAGAAGCTACATTGGTAAACTTCTACAAATTAGCTAATGGAGAACTTATTTTTACTTATGGAGAAGTTCATCTCATATTTTTGCTCTTATTTTCTTCTTCTAAAAGTGCTTCTATAGAAGCTTACCTAAACAGATACTATGTACTCATTGTAGTGTATTATAATACTCTTTATGTTCCATTTTATATGACATTGGTTTTGCCACAGATATGTAGTACTGCATTGTATAATTTCTTAATATACTTTTCAATTTTTAATTAATTATATTTTTCTCATTTATTACACGACAATAAATACTCCAAATAAGGATACTCCATGAAAAAATATTTAATATTTCACTGGTTTTATAAAATAATAACTACTGTAATTTGAAACATTTTTTTAAAACTTCATATAATATAAAATAAAAATGATAGAGTAAATTTTACCCAACTTTAATGCAAGCAAACCTAAAATCAAGTTGGAAAAAAGTTTACCCAAAAAGAAAGAGGGAGAGGGTAGCAAAGTCAACTAGTTGATTATTGCATCTACGACTACGAACATCTTAGCGAGACGAAAACATGTACACAATATCGGATAAGGTTGAAGAATATGAAGCTGTGTGTCTACTGTCTAGAGTGGCATTTGCAAGTTGCAACACACATCTATATTTTCACGTTAAATCAAAGAAATATGCTTAAATTATCGGGAGTAGCTTTACACTCGCCTCGCATTAAATATTTTCAAACGTGTCACCAAAGGTCCAAATTAATTAATTCAGGACTTTACTAATAAGTATCTCAAGGATATTAATTTATCATTCAAAGAGATAAATCAAATAAAGTTTACACAATTCCCACATACTATTCAACTAATTCTTATGAAACATATTAATTTAAAGTGCAAACATGTCTTTCATAAATAAAAAAAACTTGTATAGATGTATTACATTTTTTCTTCAATAATTTTTCTATCATCGATAAAATATGTTTTTCTACTCATAAAATTATCACTAAATGAAATACATCAATGATCATAAAAAGTGATTTCTTTGTTAAGATGAAAAATCTTTAATAATATAATATTGAGAATAGAAAAATACTAATTAAGATTTTTTATGCTTCAGACCTTCACACTAGAATGGGCATTTACTCTTTTAAAGGTTCCTTCGCTTACTTTTTCCTTTTAGTTCCGTGACTCAGATGCGTATCCTCAAAATGTCAAGTATTTTAAAATATAAATTACAGACAATAATCTCTAGTAAAAATAATAAATTCGCACACATTCGTAACCATCTAATCCATTGTAGCGTAGCTTGTTGTGGGGATAGAGTTTAGTAATTAATATTAAATTCAATGGTGAAGAAAGACAGTACAACAGTCAGAACAATTAAATCAACTTCAAAATCAAAATGGCTTTCAACCATTTGTGAAGTAATGAATATCCACAAACTGCCTTATTCACAAATTACTCAACAACTGAAGAAAATGAGCCAACAGAATGTTCAAGACTTCTCATGCCTCGGAAGGATATCCAAGTGCCACATGATTTCAAAGAGGTCCTGGAAAAGTCCCATTCTCCCTCTGTTCATTCCACCTTTCAACCTGCCACAGTTTAAGTCTCCACAAAATTTAAAATAGAGACAAGCTAACCCACCTAGTGGACATTACTGAATCAAAAAAAAAAAAATTCAATACAATCTGTCCTGGTGGTTTGACTTTGACTTAGTGATACTGTTGTATTGCAAAATGGTTAGTAAGTAACGTCCTTCATGTGGTATAACACCAATCTTTCAAATTTGTGACAAAATTAGATACATGATTTGCTTTTTGCGCAAGTGGGCAAAATATATTAGCAATTCTAGGAATGCCCAGACATTAATTAGAAGAGCAGGCATTTTGATGACTAAACAATGTATGTCAGGCAATCCTTGCTTAGGAAAAGGACCAGTGGAGAATCTACACACATACAAAATGCATATATTCCCACCAAAGTTTGCAACATTTAAAGCAAGGATGCAGAAGCACAGCTAAGGCAATGGCTATACAGTATTAAACTGAATAATAAGTCACTCCCGTATACTTTTCCTTTGGCCGTAGTGCATTTGAGAATGCTTTGCATCTAAAATAAACTAAACCACCCAATAAACATGATTTACATTCATCATATCTGAAATGTACACATTTGTTCATCTTTGTCTGTGATTGTTCAGACTTCAGAATCAGAATGCATTAAATTAGTTTTGAAGACAGTGCCTCAGACCTCCAGATTTGACTGCTCTAAAGTAAGAAAACATGTTAAGAAAGAGAATATCCACCCATGATTTGGATTAAGGTGGATACACTCTTATTTCCTTAATTTACACTCCCTCTCACTTTAGAAGACCTAAATCCCAAACTTCCAAGCACGTGAAACTACAAAATGTCTACGTAAGATACCACTAAAGAGAGTCCCATATAACTTATCTCTAGGCAGTCTTCAGACACACACATGTATTAGTTCTAGGAAACAGAGAATCAAAGTCAAATGATAACTTTTATTGGAGATCAGAATTGGAGGTTTTATTCTCAATCACAAGCCTCAACCCACAAAAAATACAAAATTACGCAACTATTCTTCTTTTGATAAGTCCAGGATGCCATCTATCAGTATTATTAATTGCTATAAAGAATGAAAATAATGAAATCTTACAGAGCTTTCATTCAAAGGGCTAACAAATAAAATAACACAGTAGAAACCAAAACCAATATAATATAACAGCAAAAGATTGTTAGAAAACTACTACTAAAATGATGTACATTAGCTTGTAAAAACATTGATTAGTAATCCTGTAAATAAGTAAAGGACATTGGGAATTCAATGATTCCTATCACAACCAAAAACAAAAAGAGAAAAAAAAAAGTCTATAGTTCCTAACTGTATAAAACTTGTAAAGGACTCAATCTCATGAACCATTGAAAACCACAAATCACATTAACTTCGGCTACGGCATCAAGTTATACATTAAAGTACATAATGAGTCAATTCCAAGTAAACCAATAAGCTAGGGGTTGCTTACCCATTCACCCGGGCAAAGGGAGCGGTAATATTTAGCAAATCTCTCACATTCACCTGAGTTTTCACCCTTTGCTGCCAAGCATCTGTAATTAAAATCCATATTAAGTAAAAGGTTCTAAATAACACTTTTGCAGAACCAGACAGCCAATGTCAGGAAATCCACCTATGGAACTCTATGTAGCGAGTGAAACAATGTCTGGTTTGATTTGTTGTAGGAAAACGGAAATCAGCAGGTGCAGTTTTCAGTTCAATCTAGCAGGAAGTAACAAATATTACGTTAGGGGGGAAAATCTACAGATTTACAGAAGATAGGAAGATACCGAACCTGTTGCATCAAAATTCAAATTCAAAACAAGAAAATATATAATACAGCAGAAAGCTAGAGGGTAATTTTGTATCTGGCCTCTAGTTTCAAGCAATTAAGATAAGCATGACTCAAATATATTATCCATACCCTCCTCAACTTATGAACGAAGAATGACTTGTATGAATAATGCATGTCAAGTGTCAAGAAATAGGAGGTTCAATACCACTATTTAATCATTTACAGCGAAATTAATTTTGGACAGCTAACTCAAAATGTCAGGATCAGAATCTAAATAAAATGCAGTTGAATCGGTGCATGGCATTTGGGTGTAATAACTAAGATATATGCAAAATGTAATCATAAGTAACAAATTAGCAATATAAAGCAAATATTCATCTTGGAATCAAAATTCACAAAATTTCTTCAGGGAAGCAGACACATAACAATACACTATCAGTGAGTATCTTCAAATAGGTGTCTCTTGTAAAACTATGGCTAATTAAATTTCTAGGTCCTTGTACTTTGTGGGGTGTTCAAATAAGTGTCTCTATTGTAACTGGGTGGGACCTTAAGAATGTGTAACTTTTAAGTCCCTGTAGTTCTAACATTTAAGAATGTATAACAACTGGATTCCTGCTCCTGCCATTAGAGGCTGGATTCATGAACTCAATCATTTTTTTTCTTCTGAAAACAATATAGGTTTCAAAAGTTTGCAACTGGATCCTATAGTTTAAAATTTTGAAGTGATCCCCTTGATTGGGATCCCTGAATCCTAATTACCAGTGAATGACTATATCAGTGATTCGGTGCTCAAATGATAGAACAACAATTTTTTTTTAAAAAAAACTAAACGAATTAGGAAGCCAATTACAAACTTTTAAAAAACGTACTTGAACATAAAAAGGGGCTACATGTTAATTAAACTGTATAACCTAAAACTATCAATCCAACAAGGTTAATACATTTCTCTTCTTACACTCACCCCCTCCAATCTAGATTTTCCCCTTCAATTATCTTAATCATTGGCTAAAACAACAACATGAAATTTGAATGGTTGAACCCGATAAGATTATTAACTAGCAAGCACCATAATCTATCAAATCCGAAAATGCTAATCTTTTCACGCAGAGGGAAAAGAAGCAATACACTACCTCACTTGTATGCGCAAATAGCCAGTGGTAAAATGATTCTATAGATCGGAAAGACAATATAAATAAATTTAATAACAGATTAACATGCGACACCTCAAAAAGATAAAAAAAAATAAAAATCGGAACGAAAATAAGAAGAAAAAAATGAAAACGGAGATTAATTGAACGAAATCGTCGAGTTTGTTATTCAGCGATGAGAATCAGAGTCGGAAAAAAATGGAAACTTACCTCCGCCATTAGTCAGACTCGATCAACAATTGCGACGAAAGAAAAGCGCAACTTAGTTAATAAATAAATAAATAGTAACGAGTGGCTCACATGGGCCTCGAAGTAGGCCTAATTAGACATTTTGATTAATGGGCATAACAATAAAAACCTAATTGAATCCATCAGCTGAACCATTGGGTGTGTTTGATTTATCTAAACAACAGTTGAATCAAAAGTTTTGCAAATTCTTATTTCTCACCAGATGTATATAGAAATATATGTTTATTCAACTCAATGTTAAACTAAACATACCTTATGTCTTTTAGTCAAGAACATTTATTATATGATAACATTAACTTTCTTAGTAGAAATTATTTTTATATATAAGATTCGATTTTGAGAGCTTATTTAAGAAAAATTATAGATATATATATATATATATATATATATATATATATATATACTACTGTAATTTAAATCAATCATTTGTTGGTATATAATCTAACGTATTTTAATTAAAAAAAACATTTTTTTATCCCCTATTTTTCAATATCTTTTGACGGATGCTGTATACAATGTGCTAGATGATACATGCTATGCTTGACTAACAAGTTGAAGGTTCGTGTTCAGACTGATACAGTAGGTAAACACGACCAAGAATATGAAAAGTTAGCATGGATGCTGATTAAAATAGTCAAAATTCTAGCATTAACGATAATGACAGTGCAATGATAAACATGAACATAAAATCCAAGGTCTACTCGAGATGATGATGACAAAATCACCCTCGACTCTTGAATGGATGTGGCAATTTTTTCCCCCTTTATCTTTTACCTGGTATTTTTCTTGTTTTATGAAAATCATGTGAATCAATTTTTTTTGGTAGGCTAATGATAATATTCAACCCTTATGATACGAAAGGGAAATTGACCTCCTTGAGCGGTGATTTGCAGATCAGACTTCTACTAATGCAAACGGCCAAATACCAAACAATAAAAAGTCAAGTTATTTCTCTTCATCACATCTATCTTATCGTACACTTCTTTTTCCTCTAAATGTCATTTATCTAAAAAGATGAGTTTTATGGCAGCACTTGAAAATATAATTTGAGTTCACTTGCTAGCATCAATAGTGATTTGCAAACAGTAACGTCATGTTGGATGGAAAACATCAAAACAAAACGTGAGCATGTTTCATATGCAATCCAAAGAATAGGATTGCGCTCTCTAGGCTAGACACTTAAGAACGGTACCATATAGCTCATTAAAAAGGCCATGCTTGACCAGACTTTCAATTCATTCTACCAATAGTTTAGTTGGAGACAGAGACCTTTGGCCTCTTCAATTTGCAGATATGATTCAACAATTCACAAAATTGTATTATACTAAATGGAAATGAGCTAAAAATAAAACCACCCAATCTGTGAGATTTACATAGAAAAAAACCAGCAGTTTCCATGTATTTTACCAGCAAAAGCTGAAGTCAAGCTCCATCTGATTAACTGCCATTAAACTTCACCTCCGACCAACTGAGGGATCATATGGACTTGACCAAAGAGCACCACTAACACCACCAGCACTATTGAGGGCTGCTACTCCATTGCTTTCACCAACTGGTACCATACTCTCTCCTACTTGGCCAGCAGCCATCTGACCATGAACTCTCCCGTAATCATCAGCAAATGGACCGCTGCTGCGTCCAGGGGTAGCAGCCCCAAACAGATTAGGAGCTGTTTACATAGTAAAAATGCATCAGAAACATATATGCATAAAAATATCACATGAACAGACTACGACACACTGAAGCAAGAAAGTTACCATTTACTCTTTTCTCAGCATTTAAAATCTCAGCTCGTAACATTTCAACTTCTCTTGCCATTGCTATCAGATTCTTCTCCTTTGCTTTCATGTAATCCACTAGCTCTATATTTTTGTTCTTTTCATATTCAAATGTGCCACTATTACCCAACCAGATTTAAAGAATTAATAGAGAAGTTACCAGGAAAAGAGATACTAGTAATTAAGAGGAACGAACTGCAGCAAAAAGAATATGCAACAAGATATGAAGGAATACCAAATATTTAAGAATTTAGGCATATAATGGCACAGCAAATCCTGACTTAAAGCATGATTTTATAGATGTTGAAAACGCTTCAGCAAATACTCATGATTCAGGAATCCATCATACCAGTTTTGAACTAATTTTCATTCCACTGCATGACAGTCCCACCTTAAATATATCAATGACAATACAATAGGTGACTTGCCCTATAATGTCACTTGTGATACCCACTTCAAAGATAACATGCCATATTTTGAATGCAGTCAGATCCTATCAAGTTTATGCCTTGTTTGACTTGAGAAAACATTATTTTCATTTCTTGAAATGATAAATATTTACAAATGTAATCCTATTTTCAAATATTTGCACAGGAACAGTGAAAACAAGAAAAGAAAAAAAAAAGTGGCCTTTTTGTAATTAATTATGGAAGCAAATGAAAACAGAAAACATTTTCTCAAACTAAACAGACTTAACACAATGAAATGAAAGGAATAGTTCTTTTCAGCAGCGCGTGGGTTCTTCCTAAAATTACCTATTGGAGTACTTGCTGGAGGAAAAACCAACAAATAAATTCCTCTGATTGTTTCATCATTTTACGTATCTTATTTTTTTAGTGGCTGTACAAAATTTGCAGCATTGGCTTATAGAATTTTAGTGTATTCCATTCTTATGTTATATCAACAACAATAAAAGCCTATTCCCATCATGCAGGATTGGCTACACAGATCAAGATTTTCAATGGTGGGTGACATAATATGGCAGAAGGCCAAAACTCCACCATATAAAATTATAAACATACCATTGCGGTCTATAGTGCCCACTATAGCAGGCTTCCCTTCACAATTTGCCTATAGCAGAAGGGTCAAAAAATGCCATGTTATAACATTATGGCAGTTCTATAATAGCTATTTAACAACATTGACACAGATTAATTGATGCCAATATGTTTCTATAAAAAATCTAGTTTCCAGAAAGGCAGTTTAGACCCTATTATAACCGCATTAACTAAAGATCCTGAGGAGTTCAGTATCAGTTCTGATTTACATGCAGGTGGAAATAGCCATACACCGGACTTCAATACTCACCGTAACCTCTGGTGTTCCTGCACTAAATTGTCCAGTTCAGCCTGCAAATCTGGAATACTCTTTACATCAGTATGGACCATCTTCAGTTCCTGAGTCGCTCGATGAATTTGGGCACTCACTTCCTGCCTGGAAGCTGCCAAGCTCTGCGCCTCAACATGGGCCTTTTGTAGGTCCTTCTTCACACTATCACTGGCTCTAATATCAACCTCCCCTTTGGAAATCTTATCTACTAGAATTCTGATCTGAATGTCACTCTCAGTCTGGATGCTTCTAATGTGTGACTTCAACTTTTGCACATCCTGAGCAGCAGAAACAAGTGCCTCTCTTAAGGCCACATGTCCACTTGCCAGACCACGGTTATCACTTAAAAGCTGCTCTATTTCTGATTCCTGGGCAGCAATTTTATTCTCCAACAGTTGAGGAAGAGGAAGGGACTCCCGAGAACGGTGAGAAGCAGCAGAACCTAAACCAGAACCACGCCGCATCATCCCAGGAACTTGTAAAGGGCGCCCCTCAAACGACCGGGGAGCCTTGCCCCTAGCAGTCATTCACCAGATTATGAACTTAATGCAAATATCAATACCCAACTCTCCCGAGGTACCTGCAATGCAAATAAGCATAACAGCATTGCTCCAATTGAGAGAGACACTAAAACATATCCATTTCAATGATCAAATTTTCAACACTGTAAAACAAGTCCCTACAATTCAACTCTCCAGAGATGGTTTCATTTCATTAGTATATGGCCTCAAGGTCAGAGCAAGCATTACAAAATATAACAGCTATTATTTTTCACTCCCTTTAAAGTCATTGGCTTTATTGCATCACCTTAGGCTTTCAAATGATGTGCGCCATACATACAGATACGTTATTCGGTGAAAAAGTCCTTGATTTTTAAATAAACATTTCAGAACTCAATGGTGCGGTGCTCAATTTTAGAGAAATAATAAATACCAATCAAATAGGCAAAAAAATATCAAATCGTATCTGTGTGTACCCAGCAACGAAGAGAGTGACAATTCAATGAAAAATTGAAGTGGAATGAAAAATCACAACCAAAGTTAATGATGCAAAATCAAATAGATTAAGTTAAACGAAAGAAGATCGTAATGAAGAGGGAGAGATGAGGGTTACCGTTTTGAGGTATTTATTTGGCGACGTCGATGAAGACAATGGCCGCAGCAGGCATTCCCTTTTTCACTCAACCCATGAAAGGCATAAACTGCGCAAGTCTCCTGCAATTTATAAATTTTCATCAACAGAAGAAAACTTAATCCTAGTAAACTTCTCTTGGAATCGCTTCTTAAAAAAAATTAGAAAAAATAAAAATAAAAATAAATTCTTCATTATTTAATTTTTACAAATTTATTAATATAATTTTTCTAAAATATAAGATTACATCTATAAATGAACTTATGAAAAACTCATTTTAACGATTTAAGAAGTTCAATTCATTTTTTTTCTTACTTTTTTCTTTCTGAAACTATTTTTAGAAAAATTTAAGTCCAAACTTATGTACAAAGAAATTAGTTTCCTTCATTTTTTAATTCTTAATGATTGAACACTATCAAGATCACTCATTTTTTGGATGGTGATGAATTTTTTATTTTTGAATTTTAAATATAATTTTAAAAATAAAATTTGTTTAACAAAAATGTAGCTGAAGTAATTTTTAAATTATTTTTATATCCATTTTCAAAATCAAAAATGTAAATTTGGATTTTAGTTTAATTTAAAAAACACATTTTTCACTTTTGTCACTTTTTTGATAATAACAGTTTAGTTTAGTCATTTTACTTTTTTTTATCAATTTTAATTTATCAGTTTTTATTAGTAGTTACATTTAATAATTTTTGTTTATTTTTATATAATTAAAATATATAATAAATAAATATTTTAATGGGAAGAAATTAATTTATTCTATAAATAAGTTTGTTACATTTATTTTTTAATATTTTTTATAAAGAAATTCAACTGTTAAAGAATATCGTAACATTTTGATGATCGTGTGCATAAAATTTTAGATAAATTAGATATTGATAGAGATATGTAATCTATAGTCAGTGTTTATTTATATTGAAAAGAATATTCGATAGGAGGTGCGGTTGTCTTGGAGGCATGCAAATATTATTAAACTGCTAGGGAAGAATATTAGTTTCTTTAGTACGAGAGAAAAACTTAATGCAACATAGAGACCTACCAGGGGTATGAAATTGGTGGATATTGAGAATGATTTTTATATGGTGAAGTTCCATTGGGAGAGGATGAGAAGATTATTAGTGGGAGGTCTATGGATGATCTCCGATCATTATCTTACAGTAGAATCTCTGATCATTATCTTACAGTAAGATCTTGGGTCCCAAATTTATGTCATTTTGAAGTTGTCATTGATGGTACAATATATTTTATGGATACGATTTTCCAATTTGATAATAGAATACTATGATGAAAGTCTTTTGTTGGCCCTAACCACAACAATTGGGAAAATAGTTAAAATGGATATTCAAACCATTGATGCCTTTAAGGAAAGTTTGCACAAGATTGTGCGAAGATTAACCTTAATCGGACTACGGTGGGTAGCGTATGGTTGTGAAACCACAAGTTTCAGGTGGAGTATGAAGACCTCCATTTGATTAGTGTGGAATGTGTTGTCGCATAGCGAGAGATTGCTTTTTGGCCAAAGGGGAAAATGCGATGACGATATGAAGAAATTATAGCGATTAGTGGTGATTAAAAAGGAATGTTAGATGAGTGTGCACACCCTAAACCTAATTCCCATATTTCAAGTGCAATTAATGATGTTAATAGGCATGATAATTTGTATGGGGAATGGATTGTGGTTACAAAAGGGAAAATAATGAATAAGGCTAAAAGGCAAGTTGTTGGAGATAATTAACAAAAGCGATATTAATTATGAGAATTATGAAAAGAATATTGACAATGGTGAGAATATAAGGGTTAACAAAATAAAAATGCTACAAAATATTAAGGTAAGCCATTTTAGTTTGAATATAGCCAAAAATGATCACCGTGGTTTGACTAAATTTGGTAAGAGGTAAAGACAAGCAAAGTATGAAAATTTTTGTGCCAAATAATAGTAGGAGGGTGGGTCTGGTTTTAGCAAAATATATTGCACATGTTGGGTGTGACAAAGTTGTGGCTAATACATCAAATATGGAACGTGGTAACAGTAGTAAAGGTGTGACACGGGCTGCGCGATTTTGTTGTAGCCCGAAGAAACACCCTATATCGATAACTTGACATAATAAGGGGCTTTGCAGTTGAAACAAAACACCATATATCGATATATGATCAAATATCCCACCAAGATGATGGAAATGGAATGAGAAAAATGACTTAAACATCCTGCCGGTGTTAATAAAGCATATAAATTTTATTTATAAAAGAAAAGAGTATACAAAAAGTATTATTTATATAGAGTTTATTAATTTAATTTTTTCAATACATGACATTGTCATATTCTTTATTAATATGCAGGAGGACCCTGACCATCAAAAAATACAGATGCCATCACTTTGATTTTCTGAACAGACATTAATGAAAAAAACTAGTCACTTAATAATAAAAAATTCAAAGATGCCACCACGCAAGACCTCATACTCACAGAGAGTCTTAGATATATAAGGATCGTGATTTGAATTGTATTTTTTGATGGTCAGGATCCTCCTATATATTAATGAATTAAAGAATATGACAATGTCATGTTATGAAAAATGGAGACATACAAATTTAAATTAATAAACTCTATATGAATAATACTTTGTATTATACTATTGACTCTTTTCTTTTATAAATAAATTTTATATGCTTAATTAACACTGGCAGGATGTTTAATTCATTTTCCTCGTTCCATTTCCATCCTCTTCGCGGGATATTTGATCATATATCGATATTGGGTGTTTTGCTTCGACTGCAAAGCCTCTTATTATGTCAAGGTATCAGCAATACGCCTAAGCCCAAGAAGAAACCAAACTAAGAACAGCGATCTATCAGAAAAACAGGTTTGATCTCAAAACTCAACGAGGAGAGCTATATAAGGAATATTGTGAAGCCACAAATCTAATCGACATTTTAAAATATTTATTGGTCAAAGTTTTCTAATTAAAATAACATTTTGTTTAAAATTTTAAAACTTATATCTTGTAATTAACTTTCAAAATATTTTTTTTATCTTAAACTCATCCTAGATACCTAATTATTTGAGTAAAAAAATAAGAATGATAGGTTTTAAGAAAAGAAAAAGTGACGGAAAAGTTTAATTGTAAAAATTGAAAGTTTATATTTGATTTTTAATAATTTAAGTCACTAATAATAATAGGTGGACTAAAAATACAATTATACATATTTACTTAGAGAAACTACTAATAAGGAGTATCGTCAAAGTAATTCAAAACAAACTGTAAAAACTAAAAAAACTAGATTGAATAGTAAAAACTAGATTTTTCAACACCGAGATCACTTGAAAAAAAAAAACATTTTTTTAGATTGAACCAAGATTTCAAATCTAAGTTTAAATTATTCAATAGAATCTAAACTAAACTTGTTCCTGAATATATAAATTTATTTTTATAGATATCATATTACTCATACTTATAAAGTTGTTATTCAGAATAAGATAGCAATGGATCGCTAAATATGCGTTCCTAATTCCCATTCGCTTAATTATATTCTTAATACAACAGTTGAAATAATAATACACATTTATAATAATGCGGATTAAGAATTTATCTTGAGAATCTAGTCATAACCCACTAAATTAATTAGAAGCCCGTGAAGTTATCATATTAGTTTCTTATAGTAGTTTTCACTTTATATCACGTTAATTAGTAATTTCTCATCAATTATTGCAAGCTTCTCAATTCTCAAAACAAGAAGAAAGAAAAAAAAAAAAAACGTTATTCATACGTATTCGTAATATGTTGGAGTGTCCAAAGCGCTTGCGTTTGGTTTGGAATTTGGATAGGAAAGATAAGAACATGAATTCTCTTACTGGCAACATATTAAGATTGCTTCTACCACTCGTTCAAAAAATAAAAATAGAAAGAATCACAACTTATAGCATATTCAATATGAAACTAGTATGGTTGCACTCCAAAAATAAAACTAAGTACGTAGTAGGTGCACCTGGAATAAGATATTTTATTGCTCTGATCCATTCATTGTTCGTCATATCAGCAATCTACCTAGAAAAATTAAAAATTATTATTAATCTACCTAGAAAAATTAAAAACTGTCATTAATTTAGGAAACAACAATGACCCACAATATTGACATGACAAACAATAAATGGATCAGAGTAATAAAAATGTATTACTCCAGATGCACCTAAGAATTTCTCAACTAATGAATCCACCAGAAGAATTTGGACATTGATTTTGTTGTCCCCATTGAGTATGTCACTCTGAGGAGAAAGCCAATCTTAAACCCTCTCCTAGGAAATTTGATATCACATAGACGTACAAAAAAATCGAACTAATATACGGATATACCACACTGATACTACCATATCCTGTACGAAATTAAAATTAGTAGATCGAGTGGCACCTCGAGCAAACAAAAGCCCTACCTCACCCATAACCAGCCATGAGCTGACCGCACAAAATATCATCAATATAAAATTAAAATTTGAATGAGCAAAAATCCCATAGTCAACAACAAAACAGCCTTTCATATCCTCCACTATGGCAAGAGTAGTGGCCATTATGGGTAGGTATTGCATATGGCACTTTGCGTCCTAAATCATGTGATGCGCAAAACTCAGAAGCCATTTCAACCACAAGCTTTTGTCCATCAAAATCCAAGAAATGCCACGCCATCATTCCCACTTTCTAGCCTCAAAGATAAAATAACCTATTCACTACTTCACACCATGATCCGCACTCCATAATAAGTTTCATCACCACATGCTACTAACAAAAGCATCAACATTCAGCAACTGTAATTACTCATAAACCCTTCAAGGCCTCTTCACATCGAGTAGCTAGCTAATGTATTCTGGTATCACCACTACTTGATCTTCGTTCTTTACCTTCTTTGCTTTGTTACTTCCCAAAACTGAATTGCACACAAAATGGCAACATCTTGGTGCTGTTGTCTACTTGCACTGCTTTTTATGTCAGCTTTTGTGTCAGAGAGTAGAGTTGCAAGGAAGGATCTGGGCCTGGACCTTAGAGGGTTAGGGGTAGGACTTGGGCTAGGAATGGAACTAGGGTTAGGAGGTTGGGACTAGGGATAGCAGGGTCCGGGTCCGGTTCCGGTTCTAGTTCCAGCTTTGCCTCAAGTTCAGCTTCTTCACCTTCCAGTTCTGGCTCTGGCGGCTCCGGAGCTGGCTCCGAAGCCGGTTCATATGACGGCTCTCGCCCCGGATCGGGATCTGGAGGAAGAAGTCAAGGAAGGGGAGGTGGTGGTGGAGGAGGCAATGGTGGAGGTGGCGACGGCGGCTCAGGCTATGGTCATGGTGAGGGCCTGAGGGGTACGGTCAAGGCGGTGGTGATTAAGGAATTATGCTGGAACGTATAATAAGGTTTACTCTAATGAAAGAAGATGATATTTTAGGTGTACGTTTTAATTTGTGTAATAAAAAAGTAGTACGTGGTCTGTACTGTGTTGTCTGTACCAAAATAATAAACACATGCATGTAAGGTGGTGGACACCCTCCTGTGTGTTTTGTTGAAGAATCAAGTGAACTTCAGTTTGAAACAGTTTACTATTTATTCCATGACTCTAATTAGGTTTGCCTATTCCATGATTTTCATTTTTACTTGTAATATGGTTAGAATGAGAGTCAACTTAAAACATAAAGCAACTAAAAATTATGATTAGTTTACACTTTAGGTCTATGAACAAAAAATATATTTATTATTATAGTATTTATAAAATAAACAAATCACATATGTCAGGCAAAAAAATTAATATATTTAAATTAAATATTTTAAAAAATAAATATTTAATTCTCGCTTGCTTATCGTCGGATCAAACTTTAATTAATTGTTTAGTTGAAAGAAAAACAATACTGTTATTAATATTATTGCTTATTACATGCGTTGGAAACTGTTCATTAAATTATATCGGCTCAACATTCCGTCAGGTGACACATATCCATAAATATAAGTTCAGTGTTGGAAAGAAATGGGTCTTCAAATATTATTACCTGGTCCATCCATACCAAACAATAATTAAAAAAAAGATTTGCTATACATATATAAGCCTATAACAAATGCACTACATCGAAAACTAGATTTTTTTGGTTTTTCTTTTTCCTATCCACGGGTTTGCGATGAAAATGGAAATATATGTGACCAGAAAAAGGTTGTTGCTGCATATATTATGAAATGTACGTACTAATTAAAGTCAGCATATATATATATATATATATATATAATATATATATATATATATATATATATATATATAGCAGCAACTAGTAAGATATATGCTAGTCTGATTTGTCAATAAAAAAAGGTTTGCCATTACAAAGATACTACCCCAAATACTTATTCTTTGGCTAGAAGGAGCGTCCATCTTTTCTACTTTCTAGCTAGTTCTAGCTCGAAGAAAAAAGGCCAGTAAGTAATGTATAAATTAACACAGTGTGAAAGATGAGAAAAATTAATCTTAACCATTAGTTAATCAACCCCTATTATAAATCACTACCACTATTTGGTACGAATTGAGACGAAAAAGAATTACAAAACATGTCAAATCATTCATTTAATCTATATTATCATTTATGTCTATTTCTAAATTGAATTTCAATGATTGTTTTAAAAAGAATTATCAATAATTAAAAATAATTTTATATCAAAATTAAATTATTTCTTATAAATTTAAAATATAATTTATATATTTATATTAAATAATTTATATATAAAAAATATTTGTTTATTATATTAATTTTTAATCATATAAAATAAAATATTTATCATATGCAATACACCAAATAAAATACTAACTATACATAAATGGTTCGAAATTCAAATTATTTTATTCTTAAACTCAATCTTGACCTTTCTTTTTATTTGTGGAATTATGATTAATTCACCATATATACACGTGCAAGTGTGCACTTCCACATGTTCATTCATAATGCTGTAAGTTTACACTTATTTATAGTTTGTTGATCACATTGGATTTATCTAGAGGTGATCATTCATCTAATCTAACCTATCAACCTAACCCCGGTTCAAATTAAAAACTCGGGTTAATTATAAGGTCGAGTAATTAATCAAGTTAAATTAACTTAACAAAAAATAAGAGTATTTTCAGCTTTATTTTTTTATTAGATTCTTAAGCTTATTCTTATTCAGGTTCACGGTTGAAGGAGGCTATGAAAGCTATGATGTAAGAACAATTCTTACATCAAAATTAATTCTAAACTTTCAAATTTTGTTTTTAATATAATGTATAAAAATATGGGAAAATATATGTGACTCATTTTAAATTTTTAACTTGTTTTATATGCCAATAGAATATTAAAAAATTAAGAGCCAAAGATGCTCTAAACCAATCAATACTAGTTCGGATATTATGATCCTACATTTTCAAACATGATAAATCTAATCTGACTACTTTGATGATTTTTTTTTTAAAATTTTTTTTATCAATATTTTAAATAAAAACTATACTTAATATTAAATTTAAGATTTTTTAAAACATTATTTAGTTTTTATAAATAACTTTTTGAAAAATAACAAATATACACAAATTCAAAATTCAGTCAGATAATCAAATATATAAACTTTAAATTTTGTAAAACTAACCTAAATATTAGTTAATTAATTTTTTTTGTTTTTAGTCTGCTGATCAAATCTGGTCCGTAATCACTAGTATTTATCCAAAGAGTTAAGCATACTGATTTGGGTTTGAGAGAACGATGAAAACATTCAGTCAAGCTAGTTCCAAACTTCGATAAAAGGCTCTACATCCGTGGTTAAGATAAAGCCAGGTTGCTTTTCTAGATTGTTCTCCTCGTATCCTTATAATCTTGAACATGTTTTAGTGGTTTTGCAATTAGGAAAACATATCCTTACAGTTTTTCTTATAGAATATAAATTACGTGCCTATCATATATCCCACTATACATTGTCCTTAAATGAGTGGGATATATTTGCTGCTATTAATGGCCTCGTATCAATGATTAAAAAAAATTAGTGTATAAAATGCATATCTATCTTTCTATTACAAATTTCCACTCAGAAAAGTTGGGGTTATGTGGTACATAAAACTATACTTAATTAATAAGAGTTGGTTGAAGTGCATAATATATGAAGGAAAATTCTATATGAACAGCTCATTATATGAGTTGAAAGAAAAGATAGATAAAAAAAAAGCTAAAAGTATAAAGAAAAATTGATAAATGTGATAAATGATATGATAAAAATGAAAAATAAAAAAGATAAAAAGAAAAATAGAGTAAAGGTGTGAAATATAATAAATAATATTAAAATAAAAGTTTGGGATATTCTAATTCATTATTTTTGGGATTTTGTCCCTCCTTATAACAATACTAAATGAATAAAAAAATGATTTTATTAATAAATTTTTATTGATAGTTTATCTGTTAGATTAATATAAAGAAATGAAATTATTAACCAATGCAGTTCAACTGCTACGGTAGTAGGGGATTATTTATGTTTAACTAATAATTTTAAGTTAGAATTTTGAATAGGAAAAAAATTCTTGGACATCTCTTATGTGTCTATATCCTAAGAGGGATAGAAAAAGAAAAAAGATAAAATGATTGGTTTAATTAATAATGTGATAAGAAAAAAGAAATTAGAGGCGTTGAATAAGTTGTTGTGTTAAATGTTTAGAAAAAAGAAATTTGTGGTGTGTAATAGCTCTACATGGTTGAGTGGGATGAGAAGGATACGTGTGCAGTTGTACCTAAAAATATAATGAAATGGAGCAACTATTGTTTGAAATTTCATAATCTAAACTAAAGACATATGATGTATCTCTGGGATAAAGGCTGCAATAGTGTCACCCCCACTTCGAAATGTCCCAGTAGGCCTCGATCCCTAGGCTAGCTAAGCTATCTGTTCTCAACTATAAATGGCATCCATCTCAAAGCCTCTTCACAAACATTTCTAACCACTGAACTCATCTCCCTACACATTAATATTCCCTTGCGTTCCATTAATTGTGACATTTAGCTTTTTTATCGAACCGTGTCAATGGCCGCTACTATGAGGGCTTTAGCTTTTGTTGCTTTGCTTGTTACCATTAATGCAATAGTGTGTGAAAGTAGAGTGGCGAGAAAGGACCTTGGATTGGACCTTGGTGGGGTGGGAATTGGGGTGGGTGCTGGGGTTGGACTAGGCCTTGGTGGTGGGGGTGGTGCTGGTTCTGGTGCAGGTGCAGGCTCTGGCTCTGGCTCTGGCTCTGGCTCTTCCTCATATTCAAGTTCTGGCTCTTCTTCTTCTTCTTCAGGGTCAGGCTCTGGAGCAGGTTCTGAAGCCGGTTCCTATGCAGGATCTCATGCTGGCTCAGGCTCCTCTAGAGCGGGTTCTGAAGCAGGTTCATACGCAGGGTCTCGTGCAGGATCAGGATCATACGGTGGTAATGGAAAGTAATTAATTAAAATCATGCATATATGTCAGTTAAACCATATTAATTATATGCATGCAGTCCTGTGGAGAAAAGAACAAGTCGGTATCATTGTTAGTTCACTATAATTATACTGTAGTAAATAAGCAAAAATAAGTTGATGTATGTGTTGTGTCCATCCTGTTTTTTTTCTTTTGTACAAGTAGGAATCGTGCTTCTCCCTGTGCCCAATGTGCAATAGTTTCGGTTGAATAATAAGTAAATCATGTATACGTGTCTTTTACTTTGTTATTGGTTTATCCAGTGACATTTCTATAATATATCAACTATGGCTTTTATAAGTAGTGGTTGCCTAATGCGCTAATCATTTATGATTCCTTCTTGTGAACTACTTGTCTACTATGCGTGAACACTTCTTGTTAACGTATAAATTTTGCTTTCGGTCATAAGCTAGGATTTCCAATTTTCATGTGTAAAACTAAGAACAGAGACGAGACGGGGAATATATAAATTCTATTAATAATTTTAAAAACAGAAACCTTTTACCAAACCAAATTAATTCTATTATAATTTATTATGTATCAGAAAAGCTGTTAAACTGTATGCTTATTTTTATTTATTTTTATAAAAGAAGAGTGTTTTATAATAAAATAAGCATTTTTTTTTCTTTTTTATGTAATAAACACACACTTTCTAACCAAATTGAGACCCTGAAAGCTCCCCAACAATTCATTCAACTTGGGTCATTGAACACTCTCCAACCTTGTAGGAGAGATGTTGAAGCTGAGAGCAAACTCATCACAAATAGCACTAAAATAACTATAAAATACTGTTAATAACATCAGCATTTCTTAATTAAAGAACCTAAATTTCCTTTGATTTTATAATATTTGCAGCATTACTTCTAAGAACTGTGCCAACCACCATTAAGAAGAATTATCTTTTAAAATGACATAAATGAAATATATATATATATATATATATATATATATATAATTACAGGGATATATCCTTTACTATACAAATACAAGATCACCTCCTTTTTCACCACAAACTGTTCAGAATCCAGATCACATTTTAATAATCCTTTGGCAACCTGTTTTTCCAAACATTTTGGTCCCTTACAGGCAACATCCACGGCCAATTAATACATATTAATGAAAAACAATTTACCAACAATACCAAAAAAATAAAATATATGCAAATTTGAATATTGGACTAAAATTGAAATTTTTTTCAAATGTAAGAACTAAAATCACGAGAGAAAAAAGAAATCCAAAACAGTGTATCAAGAATTAAAAAGGATTAAAATTATAGTTTTACCTAATTCTTTAATACACAAAGATAGTGTAAATTAAAAGTCTGCATTAAAAGATTGGTTTAAGAGTTTTTACTAACTTAAATTTTTAATTTACAATCATTTTTAATAAACATGCAAAAATAATCCTAATAAATAAAAAGGCGCTTAGCATCAATAAGATCCTACAAATGAATTCAATTAATATAAAAATGCAAAATACAAGGTGATAATTAAACAAGGGTGTATGGGTGTGTACTTAGAGAAAACGGGGTGTAAGTAGCAATTGCCCAGTATTAACCTAGAACTTATATTCTCATCTCATATTTTCGGAAATAAATTTATATGACTTGAACCAAACTCCATCACTCTTAAATTAGAAAATTCACACAAATTTGAAACCCCACGAGTACAACAAAACAAAACCAACCCAAGGGTTCCCCTTGTGTGATTGCTGCGGCTGAGTTTAATCATGGAGGCTTAAAGGTTACGAATGCCATGGAGATGATTAAGGGCAGGGAGAGAGAGCCAATTATTTATAAGATATTTCATGGATTGATTCTTTAGCAACACATCTAAAATGTTGCAACTCTTAAATTTTCTTACAATATTTTTTTAACCGGTTATACTAAAAACTGATTAAGAGTTCTGTAAAAAAAGAAAAAACTGATTTAGAAAATACTTTCTAGATCAATTCTGAGTACAATCGATCTAAAAGTCCAGTATAAGTTTTCTGATTTTTCTGTAAAAAAAAAAAAAAGTTTCTGATTTCATATTGAGTTCATATTTTTACTTTCACACTAATTAAAAATTTCTCATTCTTTGTTCCGACAACTTAAAAGACATTTCGAAAACATAACATTCAATAGGATATTAAAAACGTTTTGAAAAAAATGATGCTTCCTCTAATATTTTATTTTCATGCAAAAATTAATCCGAAATTATAAATTATACGTATTAAACACCGGCACCCCAAATCATCAGCATTAAATGGCATGATAACTATAGTTATAATACTACACATTTAGGTACCTTGACGATTTCTCAAGCAAAAAGATACGGGGAAATAAATCCATTTGTATGAATCCTATAATCTAAGCAATAAATGTTCCACAAAAATACTTATTCTGGATTTAGCTTGGCCCAAAAGCTTGGTTGACATAATTAATCCGAAAAATGTCGATTTTTGTTTTTTTGTGGATTTCAACAAGTGTAGAAGAAGAAGCAGGGAAAGCTCCAAAGTACAAACCAGAGAGAGAGAGAGAGAGAACATGTTCCCATGATACGCCAGCTAGCTAACATAAAACCACAACCTCACCGCCTTTTTCTCTCCGTTGGCAATTGGCATATAACGGTGGATCAAGGAACCAGTCCAAGTCAAAGAAACGCATATTCCATTTTTATGTATTAAAAAATTAATTATACAATTTTAATTGAATATTATTCTTAGACTAATTTGTAAATGCTGCAAATAATTCGTTTTAAATAAAAGTGATGTTTAATTGAAATGAATTTGTTTGTCAATTGAAAGGAACAGTTTGCATAACTTTACTTTGTTTTTTATATACTTTGTTCTGTTCTATGTCACCCAAAAAAAAAAAATCTAAAATTTTGTTAAATAGAAACATAAATATGGAAGGATTCGCTTTGGCACATGAACCAAAGTGGTAAAAAAATCCCGTGTTGTACGTTGTTATTTAATTTGTTTGATGCTCTCCAGGCTCGTACCGCGGTAAACTTTTGTCTCTGAGCACACGCTTTGTTTACGGCAGAAACATTGGATTACGAATAGTTAAAAATTAAAGAGTAAATTAGGTTGATACATTTTGAAGCTTTTTCATATTGCACATAATTTTTTTTTATTTATTGCTACGTCAATTTTCTTAATTGTTTTAAAATATTATAATGATATATCTTATACATTAACAATTTTTTAAATTATTTAAAAATATTAAATCATATATTTCTATAAGAACAATGATGGAACTATGTTAACCCTCCCCGCCTCCAATTCATGACATTTTCTTTTTACATCTGTTTTAAAAGAAACTCTTTAGGTGCAGAAATACACTCCAGATTTCTATAATAATAAAAAGTATGTTTCAGTGGGACAGATTTTAGTTTATCAATGGATTAAAATAATGTAAATAACCAAATTCGTTTATGAAATTACGAGGTGCTGAATAAATTAATTTTTTAATTTTATAACTTAATATCAGTTTATTATTAAATTAATTCTTAAATATTACAATATAATAATAAATAATCCCAAAAATTTACCAATAAAAATAATTTATGACACTTTTTATATATTCAGCCTTGTGTTTTTCATCTTTAGACCAGCAACAAATTCAGTCATTCAGGACTTTTTGTACATAGTTTTTATGTTATTTTTTAAATAAATATTTTTAAAATCAATAAATTTATTATAATACGTAACAGTTTATGATTGGATATCATACAAAAATTACTAGTATTTTTAGTCAGCAAACCAGAGTTAGGGAGAGTACACAGGTTCGCTCTTTCCCTAAGTGGCCAGCGGTCGTGGGGCTCACGTCCTTGCTAATCCCATATTTTTAGTATTTGCGCTTCACATTTAATTATTAAATCTTTAAATTAAAAACTAAAATGATGGATAGATAAAAAAAACTAGTAAAAATTGCTTAAAACTGAATTGTTTTAGGAATAAAAAATAGAAACATGATAAGGTTTACATCATACTCATATGAGTGCTGTTATTAATACTAATTCGTTGATGCTTCTAACGATATTTTATTTTCCGATATTTGGTTTTGGCACAGTGTTCTCTAACTCTACCGAAATCTATTTAAGAATTCAATAAGAGGATAAATAAGTCAAGTTTGAAATTAAAGATTGATTAATAAAAATCTGCTTACTTCATAACTGACTAGTTTATTCAATAAATTAAATTTGAGATTAAGATCTGTCTTGTTTAAAATATAAAGTTGAAATTGGATTGTTTATTATTTTAATTGAACTAATTTTCTTCTTTTTTATGAGTGAGAAATTAAAAACAGCAAGCAAAAAGCAACAGAAACAAAAAGAGAAGCAGGACACTAAGGCATAGTATATAAGAGATACCACTTACATAAATTATTTGAACCTGCCTTTAAAAGAATTAACTTTTTTTAAAAATTACTATTTAACATATCAACAAGGTTTAAGTAATACATATTTTATTTTTTAAAGTAAAGTCTTAAATTACATATTATTCTATATGAATTGAGTCATAAAATATATAGTTAAATAATTATTCTTGTAGTGTGGATGAGGATGGTCATCTAAGTTGGATT
>PYAF01005082.1:953273-995783 GCA_007407185.1 Glycine tomentella | reverse complement strand
TCATCACAATTAATCTGATAAGTTTTTCAAATAATTTTGTTTGTCTTTTTTCATGCAAAATTTGCTCAAAATTTCACCTAAACATATAACATTGATATTATTATTAGAATTTAATGTCTATGCAATATAAAATAATATAAAAGAATTTTAAATTATCATCCAAACATAAAATTATCATTTTAATTATTTTAAGATAATTATTTTAAAAACCAACAAAAACTTATCAGATTAATTGTGATGAGATGATTGTGTATAAATTTATACATTAATTAATGCATAACCCTTTTTTCTCTTATTATTAAAGTAATATATGTATTGGTTGCTGCCTTATTGGTATTAAAAACGGCATGCTGATCAATAAATTTATTATTGAGAATTTTTATAGCAAATGAGTCAAGAAAAATTGCATCATTAATTATTACCCATAATTTTTATCATTAATTAGAAAATAGTCAAATAGAACTGAAATAGAAAAATATATTTAATAACATCACAATATTTTTAAAAGTCTATAATTTTTTTTGACAGAAGCCTATAAATGTTATATATTTAATAACATCACACTATTTATAAGTCTATAAATTTTATAATTTTAGGATGAAATATTCTTGCAGTAAAAAAAAAATCTTATAAGATAAGTTTGCGTTAATATGAAATCACTTTAATTGTAATTTGATGGATTAAAAAAAATGATACGTGTATAAAGATCCACGTGATCTGTATGAATATAGGGGTCAACTTATAGTCAGAATATAAAATTATTCTTAATCAAATATATAAAATATTAAGTAGATAGTACAATTTAATTCGGTTGATCTTGAAGTAAAACCTATCAAACCGTCGATTGCATACTGTTAGTTATGTTAGGTATGATAACATTACGGGCCGGTCTTCTGTATTTCATCGTGAGTGGATTAGATTTTTTTATCTCATAGGGGGGTGGCATTTTGTTCCCCATTAAAATTCCATTTACATTACAGTGCCATTGAAGAAATAAATACAGTAATTTTTTGGTACTCCATTAAAATCCCTGCTTCTGCACTCTCTCCGCTCCTCTGTTTTAAATTTTCTCTCTCCTCCTCCCTGTCCGTTCTTTAACGCGTTCACGCGTATACTTGTCCCTTCTCCGTGGGTGACCACTATATATACCAACCCCTCTCCTTGCCTCTACCAGCAGCTGCAGGAAAATTAATCCCCCCTTCATTTTTTTCTGCATCTGTAGTATCTATCCCCAATCAATTCTACTCTTCTTCCCATCAAACACTTTACACAAACAACCAATAAATCATTCTGGGAAACAAAAACAAAATGCCCTCATTAGAGGAGGAGCTCTTCCCATCAACCCCTGGAAAGTTCAAGATCGAGCGGTCCCACCACATGAACCGCCAACTCTACCGCTGTTTCGCCTCCACCAGCACCATGTTCCTGTGGGCCCTCTTCTTAATCGCCCTCACCGCTTCCTATCTCAGCTTCCAAGGCTTCGTCGATTCCGGCAGCCGCTACCTCACCGCCTCCTGGGGTGGGATCCAGTGGGAGAAGCAGGTCCGCACCTCCGCCCAGATCCACCGTCGAGGCGGCATGTCCGTCCTCGTCACCGGCGCAGCCGGCTTCGTCGGCTCCCACGTCTCCCTCGCCTTAAAACGACGCGGAGACGGCGTCGTCGGCCTCGACAACTTCAACGACTACTACGATCCGTCTCTCAAAAAAGCCCGCAAGTCCCTCCTCGCCACTCACGACGTCTTCATCGTCGAAGGCGACGTCAACGACGCGAAACTCTTGGCGAAGCTCTTCGATGTGGTTGCTTTCACTCACGTGATGCACCTCGCGGCGCAGGCTGGGGTTCGCTACGCCATGGAGAATCCCCACTCGTACGTCCACAGCAACATCGCGGGCCTCGTCACGCTTCTCGAGGCCTGCAAAACCGCGAACCCTCAGCCCGCTATCGTCTGGGCCTCGTCCAGCTCCGTCTACGGGCTCAACGAGAAGGTTCCATTTTCCGAATCGGACCAGACCGACCAGCCCGCTAGTCTCTACGCCGCAACTAAAAAAGCCGGTGAGGAAATCACTCACACCTACAATCACATCTACGGTTTATCCATCACCGGTTTAAGATTTTTCACCGTGTACGGACCCTGGGGGAGACCCGACATGGCTTATTTCTCTTTCACTAGGAACATCTTACAAGGGAAACCTATTACCGTTTACCGCGGTAAAAACCATGTCGACCTGGCTAGGGATTTCACCTACATTGATGATATTGTGAAGGGTTGCGTCGGGTCGTTGGATACTTCGGCTAAGAGTACCGGGTCGGGTGGGAAGAAGCGTGGACCCGCTCCGTATAGAATATTTAACCTGGGGAATACTTCGCCGGTTACTGTTCCTACTCTTGTGAGTATATTGGAGCGGCATTTGAAGGTGAAGGCGAAGAGGAATATTGTGGACATGCCTGGAAACGGTGACGTTCCATTTACTCACGCGAATATTAGTTCGGCCCGGAGAGAGCTCGGGTACAAGCCCACCACCGATTTGCAAACCGGGTTGAAGAAGTTCGTCAAGTGGTATCTTTCCTATTACGGCTACAATCTCGGCAAACCTGTAAATTAATTAATTTTGTTTTGTTTCCTTTTTTTCCGGGAAGGTTATTTTTTTTTTTTTTCTTTTTTAGTGTGGTAGGTTTCACAGATAGAAAAAAGAAGAAGAAGAAAGAACCTGGTCAAGAAGAAGGGAAACGGGATTAAAAAGAAAGAAAGAAAAGAGGGGGGAAAAAGAGAAAAGAAGAGAAGGAGAAGAATTGCATTCTTTACTTAGGAGGCCAGCTAAAACAGCTGTTGTTCCTTCGTTGATTTCTTTTCTTTTTTGGTATTAATTTGTGTTTTTTGTATTATTTTTTTTACATTTTCTTTTTCTGTAAAGAAAGAAAGTTCGAGTTCAACCTCGATTTATTTAATTATTGTTTATATTTTTAAATTTAAATGCTTACTTTGTCCTAAAGTTGATTAGAGCGAGAAATGCGTTGCACCGTAATTTTCGTTTGGTTGGTTGGTTCGTTCGTTCGTCAATCATCGCTCCCTTGTGAATGGTTTAACTTTAACCATTGAACTCTTAGATTTAGTCAGTCAATCCAATAGTGACACTACAGGCATAAGGAGGATAAGTATAAGTTTTGTTTTATATTTTTAGACAATTAAATTAAATATATAGTGACAAGATTTGCAAGAAATATAAGCGAACAATTTGTTATGGATAAAAGTTCAGGATACTTTTTGGTAGAAGTACAGATATTTAATGTAGTAAATATATATATATATATATATATATATCTATAATGAAGGTATTTTATTTGTTAATTAATTACTTATCAAATAAAGTGAAAGTGAATAAAAAATGGTGAATATGGAGGAGGAGGGGATTTGAAAGGTGGAGACAGCAAGGATGACAGGGACAAATGGAGAAGTACGGTATGATGTGGGAGTATGAGACAGACAGATAGTAGTGGCCGTTGGATTTTGAGGAATTAGATAGATGTATTTGTCCAGCTGTAAAGTACTTACGTAGTTGCAAGTGCAGTGGCGGTGGGTTCAGCAAACATACAGACCCAGCTTGCCGACACTCACTCGGGTGAGCAAAAGAGGCATGGTGGATCGATGGATGGTGTAATCTTTTTCTTGTAGATTTATAGGATGGATGGATGGTGTAATCAATCTAATTTTAAATATGATAATATTTTTATTAATATTAAGACACTAATTTTTAAAAGATTGCATAATACTAGTAGTATAATTTATATTGAGGATTATTTTTATAATTGATAATTTTTTTCTTTAGGTGGACGTGGATGTGAAAATTATTAAAGGTCTGGGCTTTTCTAGTGGGTCCGATTGCATTGTTATTGTTCTGGATGTGAGTGTGACCCGGTTTTCTTTAATTCCGGAAAACTTTATTCTTCTAAACATTTTCAGTTTTCTTTTATCATATTATATATTTATTATATCTATAAATTTCCCTCTGTTCTCTTTTTACCTGTCTATATATTACTAAAAAACTTATGACGGGAAAAATGGAATCCGAAAACAAATAAGGTTTGTACATGTTGTGTGAATTTGCTTCAAATGGGGCCCTTAGCCTCTAGTGGCAGCGATTTATTTGCGTGTTAATCATTGCAGGTTTCGGTGTTTGGAGTGTATCTTTTCTAAAATGGCATGCTAAAGGCTAAAGCAACTGCTTAATCTAATTCATTTGTTCTAGATGAACATAATACCACGTCACATCCACCGACATGCTTTATGAGCCAAATTAGTATGTGAGTTGGTTTGTCAATGACCTTCAATAAATAAAATAAATCTATACATTAATTTTTTATTTATTAATGTATCCTTTTCTTTTACTAGTCTATTAATGTATCGTTACTATCTTATAAAAAAAATGTATCCTTGGAAAAATGTATTAATGCTTTAAATTTTATAAATATTTAATATTTAATGATTAAGAAGATTTTGAATGAGATTTAGAATTAATTGTTTATCAATTAGCTAAAACCAACAACGCTGTTTACTTCATGTTTTTTTATAAAATGAAATTATGAAAAACAAAAACTTTAAATGTGGGAGTTTTGGGATGTTGTTATCACTTACCAAAATGAAGTAGCTTGTGCAGTTTAGCGAGTTATTGATAGCTCTTAAATAATAGTAGCTGCATATCTTAGAGATGTGCGTTCAATAAAAAGGACTTTCAATTCACCGACTGAGACTATGTGTAGGCCAGCTTGGATTGATTGACTAGCTTGTGCGGTGGTTGGTTGAAACTATAAACTTTTTGCTTGGATAAGAATGTGAAGGGACAAAATAGTGAATCAACTTTATTTATTTTTTCCATGGAAAGAGACAGAGAGGTGTTATATGATACTGTATTCTAAAGTTATCTCAAATCACGCGGAGATTGTTCTTCTCGGAATCGGATTTTAAGTCTTGCAAATGTAGAGGATGATGAGTGCAATGTCTAAGAATGAATTGGGTATCTATTCCGCTAGTCATAAAATCTTATTAAGAGTTGAGGTTACAAATTGATTATAAATATATTTTTTTCAGTTTAATGAGTTTTTTTATATTAAAAATAAAATAATGACGCTTCATTATAATCTAAATGAACAATATATCAGATATCAGAATCCTAAACGATATATGCGAACTCTGATGTTCAATCCAGCACCTAAGCATATAATACTTTGGATACATAAATCTTAACTATATGTACAAATTTGAGATCGGAAATGGAGACTTATTTGGGTAATCATAAAGTCACACGTAGTTCATAAACACCCTCTTCTCTTAACTCATTAAGACATTTTTTACAAAGATAAAATCGTGACGGTCAACAAGTACCTAAACGGATAATACATACGAAAACCTTAATGATACCTTCAAATTTGAGTTCTAAGCTAGTTGATCTATCACTTAGTCAACATTAGTTTATTTTTTATATGAAAACTATTGAAAATGCTCTTAGTCAACATTAGTTTATTGTTATAGGTACCAAAATGTTTAATACCGAAGCGAATAATATCCTAGATTCGTCTTTTATATAATCTTTTTAGTAATGGACGAAGTAAAATAAATCTTGTAATGGAAGGGGCAAATTAATGTAATTTAATGAGTTAATATGTGTTTGGATAACCTTTAAAATCATGGTAGATCACATTGAGGTGGGTCAACTTTGATTTTGACCAAAATTTACATGTTTGGATTATTTTCAAAATTATTGTAAAATCAATTGTGATGCCAAATAATCATTATGAAATTAAAGCAAGTAGAATTAGTTTCTACTTATACTGAAATTAATTTTATAATATTTTTTTATATGTAGAAATTGAATATGATGAGATTTTTAACACTTACATCTTATTCAACCAACTTAATTAGACTCCCTTAATACATATAACAATTGACTAATAACATCTCAAATAGTTTTCATATACATAACCCAGTTTATGCTACTTCAATTTTAAATAATTCAATTAATTTTTTCTTCAAATGAGAGTTTTATAATTACAAGTTACTCAAGTCACATATCTCTTATATTTAATACAAAGTTGAGTAATTCATGAATAATAATTACAATAGAATAATCTGTGATCACTTAATAGATTTTAAATTCTTAATTGATGATAAATAATAAAGTAAAATATTATCTAAATTTATTTAATAATATATATATATATATATATATATTTGTAATGAATTCGTTACAAATACAATTAATTAATCCCAGTACCGTTTCTTGACATGCTAAGCACAGACTTAGCGCTTTGTGAAGCAATTATAATAACATCTCCCGCACTCGCCCTTTATCAAGCCATAATGATGGTTGGGTAATAAACAATCTACTCACAAACCTATTTCTTTCATACACTATATTTGACTTTGAACATGCGAGTTTCTTTACAGATACACCACTTTTATCACGTTGTCATCTCCATAATCATTTAATAATAATAATAATAATAAAAAAAGTTTCCTGAAATGAAGTTTTGCTTTAACTTGCAATCTACATTTTAACAACTTCAGGCAATTCCATAAAAAAAACTCTCTAAAAAAACTAACAAAAAAACTTCAGGGGATTATAATTTAAATAGGGTAAATGAAACCAGAAAAAATAGTTTCCTTTTTTCCGTGGTTATATATTTACTTATATATCTCATGTTTGGTAATTAAAAAAAGAAAGAAGCTGAAAATGTTTAATTACTTTTTTTTTTCATGTTTGAATATAATAAGGAAAATAGAAAGAGAGGAGGAAAAAAAGCCTTGTGAATCTTACATAAAAAAGATTTTCTTTTCATTTATACGAAAAATAGGAGTTCTCTAAAAAAAAGGAGAGAGAACCAAAATTGTATCAAATAACAAATAAATCCATTTTTTTACCTATCATTAATTTTTTTATATTAATATATTCTATGTTAAAATTTGGAAAAAGTTTAATTACTTTGCGGGTTCGAGAGTTTTATAAATTTTTAATTAGATTTTAAAATTTGTATTGATTTTCTGATTAGACTGCTGCATTGACCTAATTAAAAATATATAGAAAATTAATTAAAAATGATCAAATAATTCAAATGAGTTATACATTTTAACACATATTATTTTTTTATTCATTAAAAGAAAAAGATCCTGATCCTCACTATTTATTTTAAAGTTCAATCGGAAGGATAATTTCTGTTAGATCTAATAAAAAACAATTTCTGCGAAAGATTTATTCTGAATAATAGCAATAAAATAATTATATTTTAAAATGTTTTTGATTTAAGTTTTACCGATGATTTTAAAATTAATGGTCCCGAAAATTGCCTCCCTAATTGGGCGTTTCACATCTCCCCATCCTTTTACTACAACCAAGTTTGAAGTTTCCACAAAATCTGGAGGACAAGAGAAGTGAATTCAAAGGAATTAATTAATTAGTAGTGGAATGCGATTCACTCTTCTTTCCCGTGCGCCTGTTCCTTTCCTTTCTACCGCCTTCCTTAAATTCAAATCCGTTGCACCTTCCGCAGCGACTTTCACTAGGGTTTCTCGCATGGCCGCTTCACCTTCTTCCGCGGCGCTTCGCGACGGCGCTCCTTCCCCTTCCTCCGCCATTGATTTCCTCTCTATCTGCCACCGCCTCAAGGTGCTTCTTAGTAAACTAGCTTTCTATTCTGTCGTAATGTACTTCTTCGTTTATCAGAAGTGCCGCAGAAATTTAAGAGATAACGGTTGTCTAATTTTGGTTACTAAAATTCTCAGTACGTGTTAACCTAAGCTTGGTTTAAGTTTTATTTGATTGGCATTATGTGACTTCAATAGAAGCTCAAATTGCACAAGTGCTGTTTGTTTGTTTGTTTGTTTGTTTTTTTTGCTTTGCCTGCTTTTAATTTTTAGTGCCCTAACTTGTTTGGATTTTGTGTGGTATCTGAAACAGACAACAAAGAGAACAGGTTGGGTGCGAAAAGATGTTAAGAATCCAGAATCTATAGCCGATCATATGTATCGAATGAGTTTGATGGCTCTGGTTGCATCAGATGTCCCCGGTGTAGACCGAAACAAGTTAATCCACCTTCCTTTTTCCTCAGCTGTATATATGTTTATTAATGACTATTTCTTTTGGCAATGCACCTTTTAACATTAGGATGGGAGGTAGGTTTTCTGATTTTTTTTTCTTTCTTTTCAGGTGCATTAAAATGGCTATTGTTCATGACATTGCAGAGGGTATGCTAATATGCTGCTTGCTTTGTGTTATTTGTCTGTGCCTGGTAAAAGTGGTTCTGCATGCCTAAACTTGTTTATGAATAATGATATAATATAGTGGACAAGTTTGGCTGAATTCAGCTGGAAAGTAATAATTTGGTGAAATGTAAATAAATCAAAACAATGGATGAGACTGAGTGAATGCATGGGCTTGGTTACGTTTGAATTTTGAAAATAGATTAGTTACGAATAGTGTTGCAGGTGGAAACCCTGACAGCAATAAGTTTTTATGATGCAAAATTGATTATTGATCTGGAAACTAACATATACACATGGATTTCTCCCCACCATTCTGCTGTTTTCATGTTACACTTGATGAGAACTTGATAAAAGACTAGAAGTTCACGATTGAATTTGAATTTCATAATGCCAGCTGGTTGATTTGACGTGTGCAAATTCACAATGCGTTTGTAACCCCTATTTTGGTTTTATTAAAGAAGGAGATTTTGGGTTTTCAAGTTATTAGGAGCTTGAATTCAAGAGTACAATATCATCATATATCTCATGCTCTCTCTTCAAAGTTCTGATGTACAATTTCATTTGTTCACTTTGGTGCTTTCTTTAATAGCAATTGTTGGGGACATAACTCCATTGGATGGAGTTTCTAAAGCAGAAAAGAATCAACGAGAACAGGCAGCACTAGATCATATGTGTAAAGTACTTGGAGGAGGATCTACAGGTACTTTTTTTTCACTCTGTACATGAGTTTGTTAATGAGATAATAACGAAAACTCACAACTCTTGGTTTTTAATTGAATTGTCATATTGAAGCAAAGGAAATAGCAGAGTTGTGGATGGAGTATGAAGCAAATTCTTCTCCAGAAGCTAAATTTGTCAAGGACCTTGACAAGGTTTGTGGCTTTTTTGCTATTGTCTTTCAATGAGTCACATTTGAGCCATACCTTTTGACTTGTGTGTGTTTGGTACAATACCCTGCTATGGCCTAGGGAGGCTGCATCACTAGATGGGTAATGATGCCTAACGGATTAAGAGGTCTCACTAGGGGGGTGGGGGGTAGAGAGTGAGGGAGAGAAAATAGGGTAATGTGAAAGGGCTCTTCCATTAGGAGGAGTATATTGAATCTTTTCCCGAGAACTTGCAATGTGCCAACCAAGTGAGCTAGCCTTAGGTTTTTGACTGATAATAATAAGGTATTGTGATTTATGAATTTTGGACTTTTGTTTTGGATTTTCGTGATATATTTCCTTGTCTGTTTCAGCTTCTTTAAAAACTTTATATTGGTTCATACAGATTAATTTATCTGTTTCATTAAAAGGGAGAGGATGCTAGTGTGATGATGCTGTTCAACTATTGTTTTCCTGTGCTCTGAATCTTTTCACTGTCATTTTTAATTTAAATCTAATTACGTAACATACTTTTTGTTCTTTCCCTAAGGGGTTGGGATAAATTTCATTTGGGTCTTTGTGGATTTAATTTATGGTTAAAAGGAAGAAAAAAATAATAAGTAGCTCATTTATTGTTAATATTCTGTCAGGCAGATGATTTTGATTCATTTGCAATGATTATGTAACATTTTGGCCTGCATTTAAAATTCCTTTGGTTCTTGCTATGTTCACAACTAGTTATTTTGATTCTGTAAATTTTGTTCCATACAGGTGGAGATGATACTCCAAGCTTTGGAATATGAAGACGGTTAGAGGAATTTTCAATTTTATTTTCCTTAATATCTTTTCATTTTATTATGATCATATACAGTCCTTGTAGAATTGCTTGTCAATTCTTCAAACAATACATATCACAGTATTGATTGTTAAGGAATTTATGCAAGTGATGTTAAATTTAAAGCATGTTAAACTTTTGGCACCATGGTCTTCCTGGATTGGATGAGTGGCCTCTATAATTAAGACAAGGTGGGTGGAGGGTTAGAGGTTGTGATAACTGATAAGTCTTATCATTTTGGCAACTAGTTGACTATTATGGGCTAGTTTGTTTAAACTTATTTGTTGACATAAGTGTTTATTTTAATAAAATAAGCAACTTTTTTTTTTTTTTTTTTTTAGTGTTTGTTTAAACTGTTTCTGCTTTAAAAAAAACAGTTTTCTGTTTCTTTTAGATAGTAAATCCTATCTATTTCTTAAAAAAGCAGTTATATAAAAAACACTTACTTTAAAGTTGTTTTTTTTTTAAGCTTAAACAATCTCACCCTATATATAATATTCTAGCTGGGATATTTGTTGTGTATAGGGTATCTTTAGTTGCAACTGATAAATTGTATTACAATAAGGATGATGAGGATAAACAACTAATAAACTGTGCATTCATATTTTTACAAATGAGTCTGTAATCAGTAATTTTATGTCATGGGCGTTTTTGGTAGAATGGCAAAAATAACGGTGTATCTCTTGCATTTGGTTCGTCTATTCTGTTATCTACTTATATGACAAATATTGATTTTGACTACTTAGTTGTAATAATCTAATTTTGTAAAAGTGTGGTGTGGTATGTAGAAGAATGCCGGATGCATTCTCCTAGTTAAGATTACTAACAAAATTTACGTAAGTACAACCTCAATAATTGTTTTAAATTCCCGTACATGATGCATTTAGAGTTTAAAATTTATACTATGCTACAAACATTGGAATGAGTGGGTATTTTGGTGATTGTTATTTTCGTTTGTAGATTTGTTTGTGTAAAATCAATATGGTCTAGATCTTCTGAAATTTGTTCTCCCATGACTTTTTGCAGAGCAGGGGAAGGATCTGGATGAATTTTTCTGGTCAACTGCTGGTATGATTTTCTTCAAAGTGTGATTTATTAGTTATGTTCTGAAGTTGAATGATGGAGGCTATATATCGTGTTTGTTAACAAAAAGAAATTCCACATTAATGATTTTTTTTACCTGCCCTTTCTTTTGTATGTGTGGAACAACATGGATAAGCCTCAGAAATCAGTAGTACATGGTTGCTAACATGAGATGGAATGTCACACGACATTTCAAAATATAGCTTTCAAAGTTCGTACTTGATTTGGTTTTGATCCTATGGATTGGATCTTATTTTGTTGAGTTGGTAAAGTTGAGCACTGAAGAGGTGCCTGGAATTAGTTCATCATGTATTGGAGGATGAATGAATTGTTCACTTGTTTTTTGATCCATTTTTTTTCCATAATTTCTTTTTTCACTTGTTTACAAATTATCAATTATCTACTTTTTATGATTTGATAGTTTTGATAATGTATTGGAGAAAATTGTTACCCTTTTGCAGGGAAGTTCCAAACTGAAACTGGCAAAGCCTGGGCGTCAGAGATAGTATCGAGAAGGAAGAATAATAAATAAATCTCCCATTATGGATCTTCCTTTCAATGGGATAGGGATAGATGAGGCTGTATTTGGTTTGTTGATGTGGGTTTTATGTTCTTTTGGTCACTGTGGCATGAATGGGAGTAATAGATGGTAGAGGGATAATAACAGCGGCAAGATGGTACGGACCACCTAAAAAAAGAGAAATTAAAGCTGTGCATGAAGCAGCGTATAGTGAAATTCATTAGGAGATTTAATCGCACCATAATCAAATTTGTTCAACTATGTCTGACCATCATTAGTTATCATTCAAATAAGTGAACTGAAACTATTGTTGAACTTTAAAGCAGAGTTGGGATCATTCTCTTCCCGTGTACTACGTAGAAGTATTTTTCCCGATATTTATACCCACAGTATCTTTTTTTTTTTTTTTTTGAGAGGCACATTATCTTATTTTATTAACATCAGAAAAAGTCCAATGATTAAATCAACAAAATATTAAATTTAAGGCCATGTTGACGGGATGCTAAAATATTAAAGCATGCTATTCCTTATAACTATATAACGTTGAATGATCCCTCTTATCATTTCAATATAATATTAATATTATATAATATATCATTATAAAAAATAGCTTTATGTTTACCGAGAAAATATTTAAATTTAAATTATTTTAATATAAGTAATTATTAAATGTTAATAAGTATGCCAAAATATAATAATGTCTATGAAAAGAGAAATATAAATAGAAAATATTATAAAAAGGATATAAAGAAAATCTACTATACAGTATAGTATAAATTTTCCAAATTGGCATAGTCTTTATACTGCACTGGAAAAGGTTTTGATTAATACTTCTAAATTTTCTTTGAAATTGTTATTAAAACTGTCCAATTGAGGATAGATGTCAACTCTGAAATTTTCTTTAACCCATGATATCTTTTTTTCTTGTTCCTGTTGTTAATTTCGTAACTTAATTTAGTTTTATCCTCGTCATGTAAACATGGGCCTCACTTTTTAATATGTAATGTAATTTTATTTTATATTATTAATTAGAATTTTTAGAGAAGTGAAGTTCTCATTTTTATTTTTATTTTCATAAATACAATTTCTATTACTTTTTCTTTTTCTTTAGTGAAAGATGTATTTACATTATTTTTATAATTAATTAAAAAATATTTCTATCAATTATTTCAAACTATCCTTATTTTTATATTTTATTTTTTCATTATTTATTCATTTCAATTAAAAATAATTTTATATCACAATTCAAATTATTTATAATAAATATAAATATAATTTGTCTATTTAAAATTATTTATTAATTATAAACTATAATTATAGTTATGTAATAAATATTTATCTTGACAAAAATATTAGTTATATTATTAACCAATTTTTTTCTTTTTGTTTTTCATTTCACTTGGGTTTTATTATCCGTTAGAGTTTTAGATACATATAAAAAAATTTACAACAATTCATGCGTACGTAGTTCACCTATACAACTAGACTTCCATGGTTCATTTCACTCCGTATACATTTTAAGAAAGTGTAGCTAAGTTGTTGTAAATATGTGAGTTGAACTGTTATGAATGAAAAAATAAATTCGGTCTATACACACAGTTGAGTCATGAGTGTATAACATCATTTTTCTACTTTTCTTTCTTATGTGGTCCACAAAAACTAAAATTCGTTGGGAAAGGGCGCGTAAAAGAAAGGTTGCTTTTTCCCCGCAGCTTGAGGCCATACACATACTTTTCCCACTTCACTCCTCCAACACAAAAACTCAATCGTAAAGCCATTTCATTTCAACTTTGCATTGCACGTAAATCTCAATCCAAATCAAATCAAATGGCCTCCATTCGTATTCGTAACCTTCTCCGTTTCTCCATACACGTACGTATAATGCTACCATACTATGATTCATTCTTCTTCAACGTTATTGCTTAACACTCATTCTTCTATTTCCTTCCTCGCAGGGGACGCTTCTTTCACCTTCTCCACTCCGACCAGGTCTTTTCCTTATCAACACTTCATTTATTATTATTATTATTATTATTATTATTATTATTATTATTATTATTATTATTATTACTATTCCCTTTTTAATTCGTTTTCAAACGTCCATAGTAATTATTACTATATTGCCTTCTACCTGTTTGTTTCTTTTTCTTCTGCAAACAAACCTTAGAAATAGAAAAACAAAAAGACAAAAATCGCGTTTAATGGCTACATGAGAAACCGTTTAGCTGAGCCTTGTATAGTGTAGGGTTTTCGGGAAGCTCTCGAAGCTACAGCGTCGTTGAATCTTCGAAACATATTCTATTGAAGTCCGACGATGAGGAGATATTCTCACTCCGTCGCGAATTCGAAGCTGCCAAACAGAGTTTTCTCAGTATTCCCGATGCGCTCCGGGAAATGCCCAAAATGAATCCTAAAGGTTCGTTGGATGATCGGTTGCGCTTCAACTTGTTTTGAAATTGCATTGTTTCTGAATGTTGATCGTTTTCTTTTTTTATCTTTCTTATGTGTATTGGATTAGGCATATATGTGAATAAGAACGTGAGATTGGACCAATTGCAAGTTTATGGGTTCGACTATGATTACACGTTGGCGCATTACTCGTCTGATTTACAGACTTTGATATATGACCTTGCCAAGGATTACTTGGTTAATGAGGTTAGCTCTGACAACACAGTCCTGCTTTATGACTAAGGTTCCTTTCCTTACTCATCTTGTTGCTCCTTTCAGCTTAGGTATCCGGAGGTTTGCACGAGTTTTAAATATGATCCAACTTTCCCCATCAGAGGCCTATACTATGATAAGTCAAAAGGGTGCCTCATGAAGCTGGATTTCTTTGGTTCGATTGAGCCGGATGGATGCTTCTTTGGAAGACGCAGGGTATGCGGCACTGATTCTTTTTGTTTCATTTGGAAGTTGCATGCATCTTATTAGCTTCTATTGTTTATTTTCATTTGATTTTAAACTTTTTATGAAGCTTCTGGGGTTTTATAGATTGCATAAGGACCAATTAAATGCTAGTTCGTCAGTCAGCATAGTTTGTCTGTTGTTACAGAAATGAAAATAGTGCCAGTAAAATAGTGTTTATAACGATTTCTTTCTTATGTATAATTTTACAGCTAAGCCATACAGAAATACGTGACATATATGGCACACGGCATATCGGTCGTGATCATGCTCTATCACTTGTTGGTTTGATGGATTTCTTCTGCTTCAGTGAGGTTAGTTCCCTTTTGTCCTGTCATTCAATAATAACTTCTGCTTTTGTGATGTTCAATGTTGGAGCTTTGCCTCAGTGAACTTTTATTCAGTGTGTCTTGTACCTTTCATGTGTCAAAGAAGATTATTGTTATCATGAGTATGCATGTCATAAAGTTACACAAATAATTGACTACCATCCACATATTGCCTTCAACATACATCCAGAATGGCCATGCTGCAGTATCTTTCTGTGTTTGAGATAGACATAGGATGTGGGGTAAAGTTAGATCTCTATTTATTACTATCGTAAGAAACAAATTTGTTCCTTTAAGGGCACAAGTTTTTTGGTGTTATTTAAAAAAAAATTGAAAAAAAAAAAAAAAAGCAAAAGCCCCAAAAAAGTAGTTTTGGTGCTTTGTTGCTTTTCTAATAAGCTAATAAGAGTACCTTTTCAAAAGTTTATCCAAATGCACCCTTAATGGGACTTGACCTAGTGTATTCAATCTTAACTACTCTTGCAGTCTTGCTTCTTCAATTTGCCGTTTGTTTTGTTGTTGACTGTTCCACTCAAAGTTTCTGTTCCTTTTAAATGTCTCTGTTGTTGATATAAAGCTAACAAAAATATTGGTTTCCTTCAGTTTAACTGAGTGCAAGATCTGCTTTACATAGCTAAGCAGGTCTCTTAGAATGTTAGGGCTAAGCTATACCTCTACCACCAAGGGAAGAGTATGTTGCCAATTTATTGAATTTATAAAACTTGCACCACTATTTGAAGGGCAAACTCCTATGATGGAGTTGATGCATTTGAAATTTGAAAAATCTATTGAAAGTTAAAATTCCCTTTTCCAATTTCATTTGCCTCTTCTTGGGCTGTCTATTTGACTTGTGAAGTTTCTTTCCACTGTTAATTCTTAGGTTGAGAACTGATTGTTTGCATTGTTACTCTGTAGGCATGCCTTCTTGCAGATATAATTCAGTACTTTGTTGATGCTAAGCTAGAATTTGATGCTTCCTACATTTATGAAGATGTTATTCGTGCAATTGACCATGTCCATCGAAGTGGCCTGGTTCATAGAGGAATACTATCTGACCCACATAGATACTTAGTGAAAAATGTAAGTTCAAACCATTTTATGCATTTCCTTTAACTGGTGTCCATGAGTGTGTCCAATAGAGGCTGCAATAAGTGGTCCCCGATATGAACAAAAATCTATTTCAGGATCTAGTATCTTAATCCAGTTTCCAGTTATAGGTAGACATTGTTTCTTCAATCTATTTCATGTTGTCCAATAGATTGAATTATTTTCTTCTCTGATTGAGAGTTTGCAGTTATTCATTTGTGGGCATATATTTCAGGGAAAGATATTACGTTATCTTAAGATGCTAAGGGAGCGGGGGAAGAAGCTTTTCCTGTTGACTAATTCTCCTTATTATTTTGTGGATGGAGGGATGCGTTTTATGTTGGAGGTATTTGATTAACCGGAAACCATATCACGCATTTTGTATGTATCATGGAATTTTTTTATTAAGACTTCACTGCCAGTTGAATATTTTTGGTATTTTCCTTATTATTTAGTATTTTGTACGTATCATAGAAGCTTTTCCTATTGACTAATTCTCCTTATTATTTAGTATTTTTTTTCTTCTTAATTTGGAATATAGTATTTCCCAATTATTGTCTACATGGCATGCAAATCATATTTGGTTCAATTATTCAACAGCTTCAGAGCTCCAACTCTAAAATACTTATGTGTTCTTTTCTTTCATCCTGGTGCAATTATTCTTCAAAGAGTACCAAAAGAGTATAGGTGGAAAAATGAATGCAGTCAGTTATAATAACATGATGAATTGATGATTGTAATTTACATTTAGATGATGAAGGAAAGAGTCTAGAATGGAGATCAACTGTACATAGTTTTCAGTTCTCTTGCTGATTAAAATGCACTATTTCATTTTAGTAACTTGTAAAGATGAATATCTAACTTTATCAGAAAATTCCTGGAAAATTGGGAAGTTATGGTCTTATTCTTTATTGTAAGACATATGTATCCACAAACCTTAGGATAGTGCACACATGTCTTAGCAGATATACAAGTGCATGTTCTTCTGTGTAGAAGAATCCCATATCCTAATTATATCTTTTGTTCTTTATTTTAAGTTTTAACAAATTCTTCTATCAGGGGAAAATGTGTAAAACAAATTATGTTTGTAAGTAGCTGTTATGAAGGCCACATACATAAGTTCTCTACTTGTCCATTGTTTCATTACTTCTAGCCGTTAACTATAGTCTGGTTTCTCTCTGTGACCTAATGTCAATTATTTCACTTGTAATCATTTAGTGATTTGGAATAAAATTATCATCTTTTTGGATCTTTTCCACTTGTTCTCATGAAGGAGAAGATGGAATTTACTTGAAAGTTGAAACTTGCCCTGAATTTTTTTAAAGGGAGGGGCAGCTGTATGCTAGAGTTATGTTATATTACACATTACTTAGATAGTTAACAATGACACTGGCACTCAGGTCTCTTTAAATTGTTTGGTTGAAAGTTCCTTACTTAGTTTTAAATGTAATTTTTGTGGTTCATGATTGTTTTGCACTTTTCATTTCTGGACATAATTTCCTTGAGTTTATTCTTGAATGTTGATTAGGATTCTCTGGATTGTAGAGACTCTTGGACAGAACTGTTTGATGTTGTGATTGCTAAGGCCAATAAACCACAGTTTTATACATCTGAGCATCCATTCCGGTATGTATCCTGTACACCTAATTTTTTTCTGTGTGATATGGTGCTTATTTTCTATTTTCTAACTTAATTCTTCTTATTCTGTTCTACTTTAGTAAAGGACATTTGGGGTAACGTTGTGCTATAAACCTTTTATTTTTTTATTATTATGAAAAGAACAAAGCTGACTTCAGGACTAGATCATTTGAATGCTGCTCTCTTTAGAATTACAGTGATGAAAGGGGGAACGGAGGATACAATCTAGAAACAAATAATTTTCTTGACATGAAGCTAATGTGGATCATTTTCTTTGGTCAAACATTTTTACCTATCATTTCTTTCCATTGTCATCTCTTTTTGAGTTTATATTCTTGAATCTGGAAATCTTTGCAAAGGTCCTGAACATCATTGGTTCTTCCATGCAGTTGTTATGACACAAAGAACGACACATTAACTTTTACCAAGGTTGATGAATTTCTACCAGATAAAATTTATTATCATGGATGCCTCAAATCCTTTCTCCAAATAACCAAGTGGAATGGCCCAGAGGTATGCTTTATTTGATGTTTGGTAATAAACCATGTTGTGTAATATTTCTATTACATACATGAATTTTACAATAAGTTTTAAGTATAAATCAAATACAGAATGTTTCATAAATATTCTTTTTTACGGAACCTCTAGAATGCTAAAATTCACATTTTTCATTAGGTGATATATTTTGGAGATCACCTATTTAGCGACTTAAGAGGCCCCTCAAAGGCAGGTTGGCGTACAGCAGCAATCATCCATGAACTAGAGGCACGTCTGTAATCTAATCCAGTTTCATGTAGATTTTGAGCTTGTTTGTCATTATTTCTCATGTATATTATAGACTGATAAGAGTAGACATTCCTCCGTCTATGGGTTTCATAACTCACTGGAAAACAGGCATGAAAATGTTTTATCATATCTTGTTTGCTGACAACAAATATATACAAGTTTGGACATTTTGTATGATCAATCTTCCAATGGGGTTGGTTCATTTAACAGAATTTATGATGGCTCATTCATAATTGCCCGTGTTTGTGAAGCAGAAATCTGAGTTTTATACCAGCTGGGTGTAAGTTTTAAATATGAACTCTCATATTTGAGATCTCCCCTCTTATCAGCCGGGCTTTTAAGTGTTGTTTCTCCTCTACATCAAGTGGCACCGTAGCTTGGTTTATCCATTGCCAGCGTGTGTAATCACTTCTTGCTTACTTGCCCATGCTGAGTGGTAGTGTGAGTCCCCTATTGGCTGGGTGGACACAAACTCCATTACCACTGAAGCTCTCTTCTCTATCAGCCTAGCTTTAGGAATTGGTTACTTTGTTCTTTGCATCATTTTGCTTGTTTTGTTCTTCAGTTATTCATTATATTGTTAACTTAGACAATGACAATAACATTATATACATGTTGTCAAAGAATTTTTTGTCATTTATATGAAAGCTGACCCTAGGAAAAGTAAAACTTACTGTTGTTTCTATATGTGATGACGGTTATGATTGTTTAGAATGGTAGTAGTTGAATCTTCAAAGTGCCCATTGGTTACACAGCTGCTAAAGGTGAGTATGAATCTTCAAAGTTCCTGTTGGTTATTCAGTTGCTACATGATTATTGATAATATAATTATGTTTGGCAATTTTATTTTTTAGTTAAATTATGCTTACTGAGTGCTCTTTTAAATTGATATATTTCTTAATTAGGCACTGATGGCTGTAGAACTTTTGTCATAGTTAACATCAGAAACATGGACATTTATATGAAGTGTGTTTCTTTAAGATTGCAGAGCGAAATACATATACAAAATGAAGATACCTACCGCTCTGAGCAGGTACCTTCAGATTTTTGTTCATATTGACTTTATTTATTTGCAACTTCATACTTTCTTTGTGCATATACTGGAGATGGTTTCCTGTTACTTTCCCTAAGTGGTTGTATTGAAGATTCACCAACTATTTTATTCTTATGTTAAGAGTTTGAGGAGTGAGTGATTCAGGAGAATTTTTGGGATCAGTAGTTCATGGAATTGTCTCTTGCATAGAGATTTAGTAATTAGTATAAATACATTTTGGGATCAATAGTTCATGACATTGTTGTTGCCTTTTTTATTGTGGACTGACACAGATTATTGTTTTTCACATACTTTTCCTAAATTATGGCACGAATAGTTAATATGTAAACGATTTCTTATGGATATTGAGCCAATTTCATGATTGAGCCCATTTTAAACCTTACTAAATGCCATGAACCTAATTGAAAAGTTGACAGATGAATTGCAAATGCTTATTTTCTTTCACAGTGAAATACTAGAACTAAAGTTTTTATCTAAGAAGTAAATCAAATTAGTGCTTAATTTAGTTTTCCTTCTATTTGTGAGCGTGCTTGTATGTTGTGACAAAAAGATAACTGTATAATACTTCCCTGCCTTCCACTTAAAAAATACCAGATGTTTTTGGAACCTATGGACATTATGGAAGTTAGTACAACCACGCAAGTGATTCATTGGATTTGTGCCATACATTTAAATTTAATATTATCGAGAAAAAGGCTTAAACGAACATGTTTTTATAGTTATTAAATTATTATAAAAAGGTACATAGTTCTGCGTTTTGGTTGATTGTTATCGGTATAATTTCTTTCTTCAACTACTTTTAAAGCTGTCACATTTTATGTATTGTATCCTATTGAAAAATGCAGGCAAAGTTACATATTATACAGGAACTACTTGGTAAATTGCATGCAACTGCATCTAGTAGTTCAAGAACTACAGCTTTCAATTCACTTCTTGAAGAACTTAATGAGGAGAGACAAAAAGCACGAAGCAAGATGAAGATAATGTTTAATAGATCTTTTGGAGCAACATTCCTGACTAGCACAGGACAAGAATCTGCTTTTGCTTATAACATTCATCAGTATGCAGATGTTTATACCAGTAAGCCAGAGAATTTTCTTCTGCATTCACCTGAAGCATGGCTTCATGTTCCATTTGATGTCAAGATCATGCCTCATCATGTGAAGGTAATCCATTTCTTCATAATAGTTAATGTCACTAAACGGCATGCTCGGTTCTCTTCAAAAACTGAAGAAAAACTTATTATTCCATGCTTCCTGTTTTTGGCTTTATTATTTGTAAAGCTCTGTTTATTTTTGGAAAATCATGGATTTGTTGAGTTATAAACTATAGCTAGAGAATGCGTTATAGTTGTAGCATATTTTAATTTTAGTTTGATTAACACCTCGAGTGATGGATTTGCATGCAATACATGAATAATATTACATATTTCTTAATTCCTCCTACTTTTTCTTTATATAACTCCTTGTTTATCCTCTTCTTTTAGGTTCCATCAAGCTTGTTCAAAACCGGATGAACGGTCCTCGAAATCATTCAAACTATTAGTGGCATTCCGCCGTTCTAATAACGGAATAATGATGAGGTGCAACTGGAAGACAATTCTTGCAGTTGTAACGTGCATTCAATTTTATTATTTTGTCCTTGATTCCCTCATTTCATCTCGACATAGCTAATTTTATCTGGTATGCTTCAATTAATAGAGAAAGAAATTAGAAAAATGAAAGCCTTCTAATCATGTATCTCATTTTTTCATAAATTGGATATTTGTTGCTATGCTATCTAACAATGAATATTTATTTATATTTTAAATAATATAATAATGCGATGAAGTGATAAGTTTTATTTTCATAATTTTATAAAATTGTTACTTATATAAGGAGTTAATGATTGGATCGAGTATTTTTGTATTATAAAGAAATTGTTAAAAGTGGTGCAAGTAACAACACTAACATGTGTTAAATCTAGTCATGTAATAGTGCACGCACAAATACACGTGTACTAATATCACTTAAATTTGTATATCTAATATCTAATATCACACCATGTATCTACTAATAACACTAATAGCATGTGTTAAATATGGACAAGACCACATCGTATGAGAGAGATCCCACTGCACTAGAGTATGGGACTAGAGAGTAGATACATATTATTATCAGCATAAGCATACAATGGACAACAAAAAATCTTTAAATCGTACCAGACTATACCTTAATAAGACTTTTTATTTATTTATTTTGTTTTAATTTATCAATGACAGTTGAGGTTGATCGATTAATGAGAAAACAAGTTGAATCTGCTTTAGCCCAAAAAGAGTTTGACAAACCAACATTAGAAAGCATGTGACGAACTTTTTTCATTATAGTTCTATTCATCCGTTCTGCTGCATCGTTTCATTAGGATAGAACTCCTCTCCAGTCATTGGATTTTTCCAGTAGGAGAGAGAAAGACACAATCGATCTGTGACACCCATCATACGTACTGGATTCAATCCACACCAATTTCACTATGGACGTTGTCTAGTAATTCCTTCGACCTTGCATAAAACATTAAACTTCTTAGAAAACTCTAAATCATTATTAGTTTATAGGTGTTTTATTTTCTTTCATCTTTCCCTCTCAATCATGATCTTCCACTCCTTGAAAGTAGCAAAAATGTCTTTCTTTTTCTTCTTCAAGACTGCCCAAACTCTCATGGAAAATTCATCAATGCCAGTCAACATATATCTAGCGCCTCTATTAGATGGTCCCCAAAGATTAAAGTGCAACCAGTTAAGTATTCCCTTAGTATTATGAAACCTTTCAATGATTTTGATTCATTTCTACTTTGGCGAGATGAATATATTTATCAGGCCTCTGAATGTAATGATCAAGACTTGCTACACATTAATCAACAATAAATCATTCTATTTAAAATTGTTCGAATTTTTGCATTACATCAATCAATTACACAATATTTTTGGAAATGCTAATAACTATTTGATGCTGTCTAACACACCTCTATCCCTGAGCTGGTGCCAAATCTAATGCTCCGAAGATGGATTTTTTTTTTTATTTGAAATTTTGGTCGTTCACAATCATTATTCATTTTATCCCACTTTCACTCTATGATACAATGATAGGAAGCAAACTGAGCCAAATCTAATGCTCTGCCAATGGATGTTTTCTAATTTGAAATTTTTGGTTGTTCACAATAACCATTCATTTTACTCCACTTTCACTCTGTGCTACAACAAAAGCCACCAAACTGTGATAAGAGGCTTTGGATCCTTTCTTCAAGCTTCAACGGCATTCTGATCCACTCTTTCTTTCTTTTCTGCTAACATGGCAGCATGATGCTCTAAGTATTCCTTGCTGTTAATCTCTGTCAGTCTGCAACAAATTTATGTCATAATCAGTAATTGCAACAAATATATACATTTACATATAGGAACAGTGGTGGTTCTCTCTAGGTATCTTCTAAATTATTTTTCCTTGTTTTTATTTCTTTTTAGTTCTTAAGAGATGCCAAAACAGAATATGTTTTAAGGTTGTTAACCTGGCCCAGTTAACCGACCAATGCCAAAACCTGCTCGACCATTATTAATCTGCCATAATGATGGGCACATTACCCCCACAAAGCTGTGCGTACAAGCTATGTAACTGAGCCACTAGAGGCCTCTTAGCTTAGCTACTGACACCATACCACCTTATGTAGAGGCCACCCTCCAGGTAAATGCACTTTCAATTCTACACACTCACACCACATACTGAAACTCAGATGCGGGAGTGTCATTTCAGGTACACCCCCCTTCTCACTCTGCCAGTTATACTACCATAGATGATGATCCTTGTCTACAAACACCTTGATACAGGATTCCAGCCATTGGATGTACATATCAGATTTAGGTAAAAGATTTAAAGTTGGAATCTTTCTAAATTCTAAAAGACAAAAGATACAAAGAAATGTTTTCAATGAATCAAGTGGCTGTTTTCTCCCAGTATTGCACATCAAATAATTATCCAATTCTCTAAGCATCCAAATTTTCTTCTCTATTTCACAAAATGAAAGACAACTGAAGGAGCAATTTCAATTGCATTGCCAGTACCTCAATCTCTAGAGTTCGTTCCTGATCTTAGATGCTCATATGAATAATATTAAGATAAGAGATTCCAACTTGCATCAGTTGACCAGGCAACACCAAATCAAAATAGTTACAAAAGATTATTACATTAGTTGTTTTGTATGCAGATATATCATACCTACTAATGGTGCGGTCTTTTGCAAACCCCAATTCGTTGTCCACACAAAGGTTAGAATCATCATTTTTCCTTGATCTTGAAGAGGTTCTGGGTGCCAAATTTTTAGCCTCAGATACTGTTACTATTTTTTCAAAGAGTTCTTGAGGGCTCCCTTCAGCAGTACATAATAGTCTGGCCTTGTTCTCATACATCACCTGTAATCACAGTGAAACAAAGCATCATACATGTTCTACTCTCACTGTAGGAAAAACAAATGTGGAGGGTAAATACAAAATCTCTAGATGGGCTAAGCTTCAAGTTCTTAGAAAATCTCTAAAATTTCAACTTCAGGTATGAAACTTTCAATCATAAGAATTTTTGGCTGTTGGATGTTTTTGAGAACACATGCAGAATTTTATTCTTCAGTTTTTCTAGTCAAAACTCAACATCCTTTCTGCTATATAAGGCATATTTATAAATAGGAAGACGCAAGGCAACAAACTCAGTCAGATCAAGACAAACACACTCAAAACACTCAGCTATACAGATTACAAACAATTTGCATATAGAAATGATAGTAACACACTTGATACACATAAACTTCCAACACATAATTTAGTGGGACCCCCCATAAAATCCACTCAATAAAAAAGAGTGGGTTGCTAACATTTAAAATGTGCTTCAAGCATTCATCTTTGTATAATAACAGAGGCAACAAGAAAGGGGCTTGCTCATAGCTAGGCCATTCCTTGAACAAACGAAATATTAAAATAGAAAGGTTTTGATAAAATATGTTCATGAAACTTACAAAGTTTAACATGGGCAACAGATTTAGAATGGCAAGGGACTTACATCAACTAAAGTGACAAACCTATGTGCAGCTGATTTATTGTGAAGCCCAAAAATTGGAATGCCATCCAAGACTAGCGTATGAAACTTCTCTGTGAAAGCAAAATAGACATTCTGTGAACAGTGATTTATGGATCTTATATGCATTAGCAGTTGGGTAAAAGTATGATAAACATCAAATATTTAAAGAGGAATCAAAACTACCACAATGAGAATAAATGAAGTTCACAGAAAAATGAAATCATTATCTGACTTTTATCATATTCAAAACCTAGTTACTTTTATCATCCCCATATGCAATTCCCAGCAAACAACAGAACTGTATCCTTTGTCCTTAGGATAAGACATAAAAGATGTATGTATGCCGTATGTATGACAAAATTCACTAAAAGTGTCTTACTGAATAGCCCAAAATAGTCTGCAGCCCCAAGAGGTCTATCACAAATTTCCTCAAAAGGAAAATAGGCACATCCGTTAGCTCCCAATGGAACCTGATAAAGAAAATGAACACAACTTTAAGTTGATAATAATAGTGATTGTGTGCTCAATATGTGCTGTGCCATATTAAATTTAGCACATACATGCAGTGTCCTTCCCATTACTACTTCTACTTCTTGGGGAGTAGGAGTAGCTGTTCCTTCTCCAATCAACTGTTGAAACTTCTGCTTAAGAAAGCCAGATAAATCAGTGCCGGTAAAGTAGAACCCTTGCTCACCCTGCAGTCCAAATTTTCAGAAAATAAAAATTAAAAAACCAATTTGAGATTAGTGCATTTACAGATATAAGATTTTATGTCATACCGATGTCATTTTGCGGTAGTCAATTGATGAACCAATCTCATGTACTACACATCTTTCCTACAGGAGTATACATGTATTAGGCAATTACAAAGTGCGTTTAGAAAAATATGTGTCCTGTAGTCTTTACTCTCTTCTACAGAACACAGATGAAAACATTCCACAAAGCAGAGGGCATCAATGATCAGTAGCGAAATTATTTAACAGTGTAGACTTGAAGCTAATCTAACATTGCTCCCAACTAAGGAAACATCTAGAACTGTACCTTCAATGCTGCAATGAATGGTAGAAAGAGATCCCTCTGCAATCCACCCTCATATAGGTTATCTGGAGCACGATTTGATGTGGCCACTAGAATCTATACTTGTGTTCAAGCACAATGAAAAAAAATGGAATTTTGAAATTAATTAGGCAACAATTCCATAATTATTGTTTAGAGAGGCTACTAATCAGTTATATTACTTACAATGCCTTTGTTGAACAAATGTCTAAACAAGCGATTTAGTACCAATGCATCTGCTACATCTGTTACCTATTGGAAAAACAAATAACAAATCTCAAGATATAGCATCAAATAAAATATGCATGATCTATTATCAAAAGAAATAAATGTAATACTAAACCTTTACCATAAATTCGTCAAGACATAATAAAATTGCATCGTCAGAAATCTCTCCTGCAACCACATCAAGTGGATCTGACAACCCCTTATGCTTCTACAAGGATACACAACAGGAAATCTGAGATAGGCTTCCTTTTATTCTGTTGGCCATTTAAGCATACAAGATAACATCATTCTGGAAACTGCTAACAAACAATTAATACTCAAAGCACAAGACCTCTTTTATATCACTTGATTTTAAACAAATTCATCCCTGAAAAACATACATAATTATTGGATCTGTCCCCTATGCTATGTAATGATTTCCGACTAACAAAATAGACACAATAAATGCAATTTGATTGTAGCTTACTTAGATTTATTATCAACAGTAACTGTACTTGAGATTGAATAATTGTGTGTCTAACATGAGCACACAGGAAATATATTTATATCAACAAGTGCAGAAACTAATCTATCATATAAAAGATGTGAGACTATTATATTATATGCATTGTACTTATCTAGCAACTGTATTGGGAAAACTGTAGTTTAACATGTATTAGAAATAAATAGATCTTCCCTTTTTATCTACCAAAAAGAAAAAGAAAAAAAACATAACAGGTTTGGTAAACTTACTTGTAGCATGCTATGTACATTCAACATAAAGTCATGAAAATGAATCCTCTTTTTCCTCCAATTAGAAGGCCTGATAAGATATAGCCGGTGAAGACGGTCAGAGTATAAATCCTCATAAGAACACACTTCCATAGTATATTCTAAAAATGCTTCATATTCTTCCTATATTGAGAGTCGAAAAGGTATGACAACTAAATGGCATAAGACAACAGCAAACGAGAAAACAAAAAATCAATGGAAACGAAATTCATTTCAAACTCACAATTGATAAAAAAACAGGTCCATCAGCATAGTTTTACCGGTACCCACTCCTCCATAAAGATATAAACCTTTTACAGGTGAGTAAGAGGGATGTGACAAGAGACGAGACCACAGCCACCCACTCCTGCAAAACCAAAAGTTAAATTAAATTCAGAAACCAAACAAGATGTGAAAAATAGGCTTCAAGATCTGAGCAGACATATCAGCAAGAAGCAGGAGAGATACTGGAAAAAAGAAAAGCATACCTTACAGGTTTTTCAGAGTTGCGATCCAATTGACAGACGTCAGCGGACTCAACAAGCTCATCATACAGTCTCTGAAGTTCTGTCAGAGTGTCTACCTGTTTCAAATGAAAAGAAGAAAAATGCTTAAACAAAGGAAAAGAAGATTAACCGGAACAATTTCCAATTAAGTGCCATGAAAAATAATCCATATAATAATATCCAACAGCATTTTGACCAATAAAACAAGCTAGGAAAATCCATTTCATCAATGAAATTAGGCATTAAAATGAAGTGTAGACACTGTACCTGGCAAGCATCACCTTCTACAAGTTCACCATTAGTAATTCTTCGTTCATACTCAGCAAGAGGCCCAGCTTTGCTTGTTTCTGTAACCGAAACAACAAATTCCAATACAAAAAGACATAAGAAGATGATGAAGTTTCAAACAGTCCTGAATCTAGCAATCTGAGAGCAAAAAAAGATGAGAACCTCTATTTGTAAGTTTTGCAGCATCAGTTGAGAGGGGTCTCGTGGTTGTTGTAAACAAATGGTTTTTAAAGTTGGTCTTAGCATGATCAACAACATTAAAAGTTGAAGTATGAATATGACAGCTCCTTCCAATGTGACATGGAGGTTCTTCTGCAACATTAACACTGATCAAAACACAATCTTGCCTCTGAAAGGCTGGTCGCAATTTTCGCAGAGAACGAAGTACGTTTCTCATCTTCAACTACTCCCAACTCCAACAAGCTTCAGACCAATAAACCCCAATAATTTTTTTTTTCAAGAATCCCTGAAATCAGAGACACTAATCACTCAATTATGAATCATAACGATTCCTCAATAAAAGATAAACCAAAATTAAATTAAAAGAAAAAACAACAATCTTGGCATGCGATCAATAAGGCCTTTGAGCTTTGACTTTCACCAAGAGTTATAAATGAACAAATTTCAAGAAATCTGTGAAATCAAAGAAACCAGAATTAAATTACGATGCTAGATTTAAAAGGTCTTTCTCTTTTAGGAATATTGAAGCCGGGTAAAGTGTAATTTCGGAACTTAGGGAGAAGATTACGACAAAACAAAGAATCGATTTAATCTCAACAAATGTGACAGACATGCACCATGCAAGAAAAGCAGAACAACTTATTTAAGTCCTGATAAAAACGCCGTATTTCCAATTCGTTCCAACATGTTAGGAAAATTGCGGAAAAGGGACAAAAAAATAATCTCGACGGAGTTATATTAGCAACAGGATCAAAATAAACATAAAAAAAAAAAAACTCGCCTGAATAGGTGAGCACTCCCACAAAACAGGGACAAATAAATAAAAGGAAAAACGAGTTTTGTGTGAACAGAGAAAGAGAGAGAGATGATATTGATATTGATAAATGATAACAGAGCCCACTTTGTTCACACTTCACAGCGTTGGTGTTTCACCTTAGTCCGTTTGGATTCCACGTTGTTGTTGTTTTTATTTTTCTTGAGCCAGAAAGTCGCACGTTTGCTTGCACCTTTAAAAAGAGGAGAAAAAAGATGCTGGCGATGCAACTAACTCAAAACCTGGAACAAAACATTTATGGCCTATGGGTAATGCCTCGACTTTATTAATATTTTTTGTTTATTAAATGTTTCAACTCAACTAATTATGTTCATCAAATGTGGGATCAATAGTCACATGCGAATGCGATGGAACCCATAAGCTAAGGTCAGCACCGTTTTTCTTTACTAGTATTTTGTTACTGACATTAGGGGGAACAATATTGTTTCTTTCGTCGCACAGTTTTTATTTCTATCCCGGATCCACCTAATTCCTAATTCGCAGGCCCTGCTGATTTTCTATGTTCTTTTTTATTTGAAAAATACTTATATTTTTCCCTTTATGTCATTTGCCTTGATTTTATGGAATATGATTTGGGTATGTGTCAAAACTATAAAATGGTTTAAGATTTGTTGTATTTGTTCATTATATATCTTAAAAAAATGTCTACTAATACTTGGATGTTATTAATCATTCTCTTTATAAAGCTGGTAAAACAATTAATAATATAATTTTTTTATTAAGTTTTATTAAAGATGCATTGATACTACTAGATATCATTTGTTTGAATATTTTACTTATAATAATAGAGCCAAAAACTTCTTGCAGGAGGCATCTTTCACGTGGTCCAACTCCAATGAACTTATTTTCACCATTACCAATAATGTTGTTAAATTTTATAGGGTAATAAAATTTATTTTTATGTTATTAAATATCTATTATACTATTAAATTTAAAGAGTAACATCGTTTCTTATTTCGTGTATATATTTTTAATAAAATAATACGTAAATCAAATAAATCCCTTTTTTCTTTTGATTTGTACCTTTATTTTCATTTTCACTTTTATTTAAATGGGCATAGATCATCACAGTGTATTTTAATTTGTTTGAAGAAAATTATAAAGTATGAATAACGTGTGTTTGCAAAGTATGACAAATGGGTAATTCCCGGAAGCAATAAAACATGGAATTGAAAGTGGTGTCCTCATCGATTCCTACTGGACCCTAACCCTAATCAGAAAGTAGGCAAATAATAATAATAATACCAACCATCCACGTTGCTTGGAATCTTTAATTATTTTTGTCATGCATCCATACTTTTCATTATTTTAATCCAACACGTAGTTAGTAGCATACGCTTACGCGTCGTGGACCTATTTTATCAAGAAGCACGATACCGAAAGAAAGTCAAAAGCCCATTGGGCTACAATATACAGCCCAATGCAGTACAGTGGGCATGTTGGCCCATTATCGAAGTTCGGGTGTTCTGTTCCAGCAAGCAGAAGCAAACGCAGAATCAGAGCGGTAGCGTGCGGTTGTTGGGGAAGAAGAGAGAAAGCGATGGCGAATCAGGGTGCTAAGAAACGCAAGGAAGAGAACGCTCGTCACATGGCCAGGCTTCGCCAAATCATCATCGCCTGCAACGTACACTCTCTTATTCTCTTCAGTTGTAATGAATTGTTTGTTCGATGCTGTGGATTGGTGATCTAATTCTATGGTTTTCTTTTGAATTGGTAATTAGGTTATCTATGTGTTGCTAAGAATGTTGGTGTTCCATTCGAGCTTCACCTGGAAGCACTGGATTGGTTTGATTGTGACTTCTTTGGCTTATGTTATTCCCTATCAACAGCTCGCGAAGATGGCGACCCCTGCTTACGCTGTAGATGGTGAACTTTTAGATGGTGGATTTGATATGTCTACAGGTGGAGTTTGTGGGTATGTCTGTACTATTGTCTTATTTTTAGATCAAGATTTTTAGTACTCAACTAGTTCTTGTGTGATATTTATATTTCGTTCCTCTCTTATTGTGGGTCATTTTGTGCACAGATATTTACATGATGTTATCTACATAACATGCTTTGTGCAAGTCATGTCCATCGTCTCTGGAAAGTTCTGGTACACATATCTTGTGGTAAGGCCCATAATTTACTCACATATGTGGTTTTCTTTTTGAGTATGGGTTTTGTAACTGTTAATGTTATTGTTTTGCACTGAAGCTACTTCAAATAATGCAGTCTTAGCTTCACAAAGAGAGGTTTATTAGATGCCAGCTTTGGCGGGGTGTATATATATGGTCCATCCATCTTGTTTTGTAGTTAAGACAGATTTATTTACCGTAGGGAGGAGTACTATCCAAGAAAGAGAGAGGGAATGAGTTCCTTATAAGTGCTTGTTGCAGTTTGCACCATAAAGCAACCAATCACAGTTGGAGGGAGGACTGGAATGCTAAAGACACCAAAAGATAGTGTCATTTATCATTTAATCCCCCAACAAAGTTTGACTCAGTTGACAAATAATTAGGACTCATAAGCATGTTAACCAAGGTTTGTTGGATTGTCATATGTGAGGAAAACATTTTCTTTGAAGAAACAAAGTTCACTTCGATAACCTCTGTCTCAAAAGAGATTAATCTCAAACTGTTAACTAAGGGATGTCCTTCCTTGGTGCACGGACACAAAGTTAATCACAAGTAACTGTTGTTACCCCAACATAATAGTTTTTCATTCAGGGATTATATTAGATTAGGTATTAGGTATTCCTGTTCAAATTCAAGTGTGCTTGGCTCTGGATTGCAATCATCTGCAGTTCAAAAAGAACTGCACACTATCAGGACCCTTATAATTATTTAACTTCATAAACAAACAAAAAATTATAAATTTGGCTTAAAAGTTGTAAGCTATTGGATTTGAAATTACAATTGTATGAGATCTTTCTGAACTGCAGCCCTGTTGGCACTGTGGACTGCTTGAATTTTGACTTTTATTGCCCCAAATATATATTTGCTGTAATCAGTAACTCTGTGCTTGACTTAAGGAATACTGAAACCCTTTAAGCATTAGAAAAAGAGAATGCCACAAACAGTCAGTGACACAATTGCCCTTTGCTTGGCATTTGACAGATACCGGCTTTTGGAGCATACCAGTCCTTTGGTTTCATTAAAGGATTTTTGCCAGGGGGTTCAGAGGTACGGTCACCTTGTTGATTAATGTTTACTTTCAGACCACATTTAGAACCATGATAACGTAAATTTCGTATGTCTTTTGTGAATTAGGAATCATTTGAAGATGAAAAGACTCGCAAGAAGAGAGAAAAGATGGAGAAGAAGGCATCGAGACCCAAGTTTGCCAAGACAAGAACTAGATAGTTTAGTGTACGGCACCCAGTTACACAATGTAACTGAATATCCAAGATTGATGGAGGTTGCCCTGAAACTTTCAACTTATTGCGAACACATGCTGCACAAATTCTGAGTTGTATTTCATGCATTACAAATTAATTTACTTTTTATGCCCTCCAAGAACATGTATGCTTACACATTTTAGAAAAGTATTTGGAAAAGCTAACCTCTATGGGATATTGGGATTAAGAGTTTTCAATTACGGGAAGATTCATCATCTTTATCAAATGACTCCACGTTAGTGAATGACGTGGAATTGCTTAAATTGAGTTTAACCTCCTTGTTGGAAATCTTACGTGGGTGTAAAAAGTGGGCATATGTATGACAGACAGGTAGCTAATATATCAAAATCTCATATTATGGCACTTAATGTTAAGTTGTTAACGCACTATCTATTAATTTATAAAAAGCCAAGCATGATATCAAGGGGATCAAATGATAAGACTTCTAATTACCCTTTACACCTTCTAGGTGTTGAATTCATTCCCATGTAGGTGTTACCTTTGCCTAATTATAAGGTATAGTGTTTGCGTACCAACGTGAAGTTTAGGCATATTTCTTGATAAGAATAAGAAGAAAATTCAGTTTACTCAATCAGACATGCGTTTAGCTAGGCACAAATTTAAACATTCTTTTTGTTTTAGTATGCATGGTACAAGTATTCTCCTCTATGAATCCACTAAGATTACTGGTGATGGTCCTAAATTTTTTATTTTGTGAAAAAATATTAATATAGTGACAAAACTTTGAGTAGTTTTTGTTAAAAAATAAAATAAAATCAAACTAGTAATTGCCAAAAGAAAAAGTCTCCTATGTCCTATGAGTTCTAATTAAAAAGGAGGTATGATAAAACTCATTCCGAATTCAAAGAAATACATAGATTGTCGAATCATACAAAAAATAAAATAAAATAGGACTTTAAACTGCTAGAACATGAAAACAGGACACTGGAGAATGGAGACAAAGTTAGCATTAATTTAATTTTAAACTCACCCATCAAGAAGTTCACAGTCAATCCTCTGAAAGTACACACGAGCCCATTCAAGTCATAACCCACATTATAATTCTGTGTCCAATAGAAGAAAAGCTTTCATAGTCATCTCCAAAATAATTCCCTGGAAGCACAGCCATGCAAAATTCATTCTCTGTGGTCTGGATAAACATACTTGTTACATCCAAGTCCAAAACAGCACCCTCACTCCCACAGAAAAATGCAATGTCACCAGCGGAAAGCCACTTAGGTCCCGGCTTACCACACCACTTTAGCACAAAGTATAAGGATTGTGCTTATCTTGTTGGGCCAAAACCAAAACCCCTTCAAGAAGATTCTCAACTTCAAAGCTAAGCACTTCAAATCCATATTTTGTAAGCTATGTATGGTCTGCTCCAGAGTCAATTATCACTCCACTCTTATTATCTGTTATTGATCTTTCAAACACAGTTGGATCAATATCAAGCTTTCTCCCTCCTATGCTTATAGCTTCTAGATTAACATAATACAAACCATTGATCACATTCAAATTAGTTGAGTCACCTTGCATATTGGCTTTGTCCCCCAAGACCAATTTGTTAAACTTATAATTAATATTTCTTAAGTTACCAAAGCTAGGTAGCAAAGAGAACCTTCCCCTACCAAGTCCAAACACCCCATTGATTCCTTGGTAGGGGTAACTATTTGAATGATTTGATGATATACTAAACTTACGACCACATCCAAATATCAAACTAGGAACTTTGAATATGCTTTCATCTATGGTTTCTAAAGTTAATTGTTCCCTAGCATAGATCCCTTGTGATGAACCACTCACAACATACTCAACACTGTATGGACACTCACTATTCACCACATCACATTTGTTACTTTCACTGCATGTCAAAGCATATGTGGAAGATTTTGAGGGGTCAAATATTGGAACAGATTGCTGCGAACAAGATGAACAAGGATGACACATAACCCATGTAAAGCTGCTACCAGTGTCCATGGCAGCAAGTTGTGGAATAGGTGGCTCACCTATGGAGAAATTCATTAAGAACACAACATTTATAGATAGGGCTAGGGACAAGATTGGAGATATATTCGTTACTAGAAGTTTGCTTAAGCATTTTATGCGAATAATGATCCCAAATGGTGTCTTTTGAATTGTAGAGTGATTATGTTGATTCATAGTGTATGAGTTTAAACACTGGGTTAATAGATGAGGTTGTGATGGTGGCAGTGGTTAAGGTGAAATGAAATATGAAAGGCAATGAAACAAGTGTATAAACAAGTGGTGTTGCCATGACTACAATTTCTTGAGAAAGTTTCAAATCCATTTATGGAGAAATTGGGCTGGGTTTACTAGTTAGTGAGTAGTGACTATTAGTTTGACTCTTTACGTGAAAACACCTTTTTTCATGAGATGAAATAGTTGCTGAACTATTTTTACATGACTCGAATGGTTAGTTACTGAATTCTTTTCGCATTGAATTTGTTACCAAATTAGTCTGACTACACTTGTTTAATCTTCACTAAATATATAAGCTTCAATGAGTTTAGACACTAATAAATGATTAATGCCCAAACTTGATGATTTGTTTTTTTGTATATTCTCTCTTTTTTTGACAGTTTTTTTGTATGTTCTTAGAATTTAGAATTTTGCAGTTCCTCGATTCAACTTAATTGGTCAATTAGCAAAACATAATTGTCAGAGTGGGAATTTGATCTCAGGATGCGTTACTTTTCTTTTCTGTTTTTAATTCCTAATTTGTTAGATAAGAAAGAATGAAATTTTCTCGCTTTTGACAAAGAAAAACATGAGGATTTTTTTAATAAAGTACACAGTATGTTTCTGAATCTCATTATTAATAGTAAAATGAAGACAAGATTGTTAGCAAATCAGAGTGGTACAGCGGAAGCGTGGTGAGCCCATAACCCACAGGTCCCAGGATCGAAACCTGGCTCTGATAGAAGAGTCGCTTCCGAATTATATTTCTTTAACAGACATTTACGAAATAATTAAAATACGCGTTCTTATAATATAACTGTAACTCTTAATTTGCTTATTCATTTAGCATTCTTGATATAAAATTTTGGTTACATAAAATTTTTTATATACACCAACATTATCTTTAATTCATTTAGATAAAATATAACTATAAAATTCAATGGGTAAGAGACATATCAAGACAACATTTTTTAGGGAGTGCTTAAAACCAGACACAATATTAAGATAACATATCACGAAGAAATGTCCTTAGCTTAATAATTAATACCACAGATAACATTAGTGCTTGGCAAAGTTAACCGCATCGGAGAACTTAGCCTCCATATTTTTCCTTTTATTTATTCCAAAACTTTTATAGATACATTTTTTTGAGAAAGACCGAAAATAGTCAGCATGTTGAATATTAATTTGGGTTCCGCAAAATATTTAAACCACATGATAAACTCTTTTAACCAACAATTTACAAACATAGCCACAAATTTGAATGAAAAAGGTAGCTTATCGGTAAGTAAATTATTGGTTTTATCCGTTCATATTGTTAAATTTCTTACAAGACCCAAATTATAGATATTTTTAACGTACTTCCCTTACATTGTGGTTGTGGGGGAGGAATGTTAAACGAAGTTTTTATATTGTATTGTTTCCTCCAAATAACACATTCATGTTGACAGCCACGACAGCTCTGGAAGTTTCTTTGATTAACACTTCAATGTTGGCGGCAGTGGTAGGTCTGAAAGGTTAAGTGTAGCATGCAATTCCTCAAGCTTCACAGTTATAGATGGTGCTCTAAAAACACTTTTTGCCACTCATGATGCCTTATCCACGGCCGCAGTCAAAAGATTGAACTCACGCCCTAAAGACCAAGATAATTCATTCTGGGCATCAATGATTAAATTGTACTCCTGGAAGTAGCCGTTATAAGTTATTACGGACATGATGGCCCTGGAAAGTTGAAAAATATAAAAATTTAGCAAACAAATAGATATCAGAAGGTTTCTGAAACATGGGAAGAACGCAAGTTATGAAGAGCATTTCTGGAAAAGTTGTGTGTGATAAATTGCTAATGCCACACAGCTGACCATAGACCGTGTTTGTAATTCCCCAAAAAGGAAGTACACTTTAATGACCATACCTCTGAAGGGACCATCTATTTATCTGTTTTATAATGGTTTTGATAATTCTACACCTTTAATTGTACCTTGAATTTTATCAAACCACCCAAATAACGTTTGGATTAAGAGTTCTTATTTAATCGGAGAAACCTATAGAGACCATAAAATTGGCAGTTCTAGTTTCAAAATCTGAGACATGGATGTACACATATCTATATCAGCAAACTAGAACATAGTCCAAGTGTAACAGAGAAATACAAGGCATGGCATTAAATACAATGACTTGTAGCCAAATTATTTCAAATTTTCAATTACTAAAAACCAAGGGAGGGAAAAAGAGATATACCTAATAGCAGCACCTTTAACATCAATAACAGGAAATGTAATTCTTACTAAGTAAAACTAAGATTTAATCCTAAATATTCAATCCAACAAAAAATAAAGTATCGATCTACATAGACATAGTCACACACAGCCTCACTTTGAAGGTGATAATGAAACTTAAAAAGTGTACTATATCACCTTTAATCTATTAATCTACAACATCCATCACCACGTATTTGTCATGGTTTCTTAATTGATTGTTGGTGTGGCTAAACAATGGTACAGTTGCAAAAATGCATGTATGCACATACACAAGCATGAGAAATATTGACTTCATATTCAATAATAGCCAAGAAGTCATAAAACATTGCAGTAAACCACATGTGCAGATGAATGGGGTAGAACGGGACATCAAATAAAGAGTTTCCAGTGGACTGTCAACATCTGAGACCAATAGATCAATAATGAGGCACTCACCTACAAGCTAGGAGTTCAGATAATGAGGAGTTGGTGACATTTTCAGCCTTGCGAATTATGGCATAGCTGCATAACAAACAGCAGATTAAAAAAAATAATTTTAAATATGCAAATATTCATACTAATAAAAAAAAAACTACGTACCCCATTGCCCGGAGGTTCCACGCTATGCGCAGGTAAGGGGGAGAGATATTATACGTAGTTTTACCCTTGCATATGCAAAGAGACTGTTTCTGGATTCGAATCCATGACCAACAAGTTACCAAAACACAACTTTACCGTTATGTTAGAGCTCGCCCTCAAATTACGTACCCCATTGCTTAGAGGCTCCACGCTATGCGCATGTAAGGGAAAGAGATATTGTACGTAGCCCTACCCTTACATATGCAAAGAGACTGTTTCCGGATTCGAACCATGACACACAAGTCACCAAGACACAACTTTACCTTGTTGAAGATTTTTTATTATATATTCTTACTAATATATAATAAAAAATCCTTAACAAGGTTTGGTTAACACAATAAAATCTCAAAAAGGTAAACAAAGTATTTTATAATAAGGGAATAACGATCATATGAAATAGTTCCAAGGTTTAAATAGGTCAATATAAAAAAATCTTCAATGACTCATGACTACATAACATCAAAATACTTAACCTTTTGACCCCTGTAGGGACAGCATTATGAAGTACGTGATGATAAGCAGGATCCAGCACATCATTCACAGCATCAGGAATTATTGATCCATGAAAACCACTTGATCTCTTGCTCCTGCTGAAGTCATCAAATATACATAAGCTGACTTCCCAAATCCATTTCAGAGGAAGCAAAATAATTAAGGGAAAAAAAATATCAGAGATTTTTTTCAAAGAGCAAAAGAAGCAAAATAATATGGAAAACTAAAATCAGCTACAACAAAGTTTGTACTTGTACACAATTATCACACAATCACTAATATGACATCCACATCTTCCATTAAGTACTATTTGGTGACTAAGCCAAACACAATAATTAATGTTTGCTTTATATTTAAATCAGGCTGGTTTTACCATCAGTGATCCACAGCAGCCTAAACTTACATGACATATTCACTTGAGTTGAGTACAACAATAAAGTAGTCTAATAGATGGGAAAGAGGGGGAAAATATTTTAAATTGCAATTCTCACCACCTTGGATGTGAAGCAAATCCGAGAGTAAAAAGATGAATAGAACCAGAAGAACTTGAGGCTGCAAGAATATCTGGAAGCTGCTTTGATGGTCCAAATGAAAGAGAAAATATAGTAGACGGACATGTCCCCCTTCTAAAGCTATATGACTGCGGAAAAAACATCAGTCAGATTCTACACTTGAAGCAAATTTGTAACACAAAATTAAAAGATAAAAAACTGCTACAAGTTTTATAATCCATAAAGAATGCCTATCCAAAAAAAAAAAAAAAATCCATAAAGAATATAACTCATGTATGAATTACTTCAAAGAATGACTATGGAAAACAAAATAAAAAAGAGCATTATGAACTAACAAATTAGGGAGTGGACTCTCAAGGTCAAAACTATGAGTAAAGGGCCTGTGTGTTTTGATATGACATAAAAGGGACCTGCCAGATAATTGTATCATAATCTGATCTTTTATAACCAAAATCATTTTGTTTGCAATTTTAAGGAGAGAAAACACAGAAAGATGCAAGAAATAATGGCTGATACCATTAAGATTCCCTATCAATATTTACAAGGATTGACTCTCATTCATCACCTTTGTTGCATCTGAACCAAATGGACTCTGATTATGGTCCCTTGCTCAGATGCTGTGGCTATGTACATTCAATCAGAAGAAAGAACCATTGCAGCTAATGGTGAACGATGAGCCTCAATCTGTAATTCAGGTTCCATAATAATGTTCATGAATATAAGAAAAAATATTAACAACCATATATTCATATGTAGCATTTAAAAGAAAATACTACTGCCAGATAATAAAACAATGAAATAAGTCGATACAAATGTGTAGTAAAACCCAAAACTTTTTCCTACGGTGCTCTCTAAAGAAGGAAATCCCACAATTTCTCAAGTAGGCCTTTTACAGCATACAGTCCACGTAACTGACTAATATATTAACTTAAAATAGTTTTTGAAATTTCATAAAATAATGACAATAATTTTCATTCAAATAAACAAGAATTCGTGAATATCATGAAATGCCAAATCATGAAAGCATTGAATACTATAAATTATTATTAAAAATTGAAAACTATGAAGCATAATATTTGTCAGTTTTCATCATCTCACTAGTCTGTTTGAGGCTATATGATAGAGAAGGTACAAAAGCAAAAGAATTCGTGAATATTATGGTAACAAAGTCATTTATTTATTATATAAAACTATTCAGAAGGAAATTTATGTATAACCTCACAGTGTAAATGGCAATCCATGACATTATATAGCAATGTAGATCCTTTGGTAGTACTGGCAGGAAAAGCCAAGTAGCAAGCATCCAAACAAGGGGAAAAGGCACAAAGTCCTGTGGGGAAAATTGCCTCAGAAAAATATGCTTAATACAGCAGATGGGTGACATAATTAACAGTTTAATTCACCATGTTTGTCATAATCCAATTGAGAATAGATTAATAGAATAATAACCTAACAAGTAACAACTGTAAGTCAACAATTAAAGTGTCCTTACTGAGGAGATATAAGGTTGGTTGGATGGTAAAAGGAAAAGAAGGGAAGGAAGGGAAGGAGGGAGAGGTCGTGAGTTCGAATCCCTCCACTAACCAAAAACTAACATTTAACAAGCATTGGCCGATAAAAAAAAAAAAGTGTCCTTACTGAATGAAATCATATCACGTATTGGTTCCAGCTTCACCTTTAATATTTGGCACTGTGTCAATAGTATCCAAGATTGTGAGACTATTTATTTCATATACATATGCTTTGTCTTGTAAAATGACAATGAGTCTGCATTAAAGAGAAACTGGGAGATTAGAGTAATCTTAGTGATCAAAGATTATGCTGACTAGTTCACAGGACTAAACTTTAGATTGAAAAAATTGTAAATAAGGAAATCAAAATGTATAGCAAACTTGCTGAATCCAAAATTGTTTATTAGCATGTATTCTAAAAACCCAACTGTGCAATATAAATAAACAAAATAATCCGATCATGTGTCTGTGTTAGGAACCTGGTTCAGATATCGAGAGAAAGAAGGGAAAGAATGGATCTTTTATTGAAATGGAGAATAATCTCCTGCAGTTACAATGTGATCTTTCGAGGGAATCACAGCCTCCTAATGCCTTCTGCTTACAAGCTCCCCCTTGCTCAGCCACCCACCTCCTATTTATAATTTCTAACCCCTCCCCAGCAAACTAACTAACAGCAACAGAATATTAACTAACAGCAACAAAATATTACTAACAGCTTATCCTGGATCCTATCAGTCTGCTACACATTAAACACATACATGCCTCTAAAAGCACAGACAAAACACGAATTTGGTAAACATTCGTATTTGAGTTCCCTGAATGATCAGCAAATTTGCACCAAAACAACCCGTGGACAAGTCTCAAATTTTGTCCTTAGTCCTCCTACTTTATATGCTACAAACCAAGGGAGAAGAAACAGAAAATTGATAGAAACAAATGAAAAGAAATAAACAAATTTGTGGATGATTGAGAATAGGGGAAAGGTCTCTCCTCCACGGGTTTCCCCTTCACAAAGGATGTCTTTGTTCACATACAAACTATCAAATTCAGAATGAATCTCCGTAATCTGAATCTGACTTTCTCGTGCGTAACCAATACATGTTAACTAACTAATGAACCAACAGTGTTACTGACTAATGGACCAACAGCCACCCTTATTGTTTGAACTAACTAACTAATGGACTAACAGTTGTTACTAGCTGACTAACGTGCTAATATTTGTCTCGTTCTGTCCCAACAATATGGGGAATTTTGTAGTGGAAGAAGTTCAAAAACAAATAGTAACCTCACAAGCCCCAAAAATAAAGTTGAGGAAAAAATAACCATTAGTCTGTAATTATAACAGCAACATACATAATTAAAAAAAAAAAAAAACCCCACAAAAATAAGCATTTGTCAGTGCTACACTAATTATAAAAAAAAAAAAAAAAAAAATTACGTACCCATTGCCCATACGAAGTCTTATCCTTGCATATGCAAAGAGGCTGTTTACAGATTCCAACATGACCAACAAGTCACAAAGTCACAACTACCCTAATTATATTCATAAATAATCAGTGTGTCAAGAAATCAACTTCAACCAAGCTTCATGTACTATTGATAAGCAATTGAAGCCCACCTCATATTCCAATATTAGAAATACAACATAACTTAATGTTGTTTAACATTTTAATAACAAAGCATCGGTAAACCAAAGCCGAGACTAAACTAAAAAGAAGAAAGGGAAAAAGTGCAATAGTGAAGATGGAGGTTTGACCTTTGTTTATTCATGCGAACAGCAAGTATGGAAGTTAGAAAATTCAATTCTCTGAGAGCAGCTCCAGTGGTTGTATTGAATAAACAAAGACGGCGAGGCGACAAAGATGGCTGCATGTGCATCATGAATCAGTCAAAACAATTCACAGTCAGAGCCCAAGCCCAAGCCCGACCCCAAGCCCAAGTACAGTATAGTACAGTACCTGATCACCAGCTCCAACGATAGCAAGAAGACTGGAGCTAAACAGCATCTCAGCAATAACAAAAGCTCCAACCGCTACACGAAGGAAGGTGGGGAGGAGGGAATTAAGAAGAAACAAGGGTGATTAATTAATGGAACTGAATTTTACCTCTTTCATAACAAAGTCTTCCTGTATTGGTATCAAATATTCTAACACCATCTCTGGTGCCAACGGCAAAGTAACTGCAGTAAAATAAAAAAAAATAAAAAAATAAAAAAAAAAAGATATCAAGTGAATTTGAAGGAAAAATAATGAAAATTAGGACTCATAATTGAAAGAGAATTGACCTACCTATGGTCCTGGTTGAAAGAATCGCAAAGTAAAGCGGGCGAAGAAGAATGGTTGGCCATGGAATTTGACTAATAATTAATAATTGGGGTTCCAACAAGTTTTGTTTCACTGCTGCTCATCGATTAGTTTCATCACCTACCGAATTCTGAACTTGTAATTGGTAGCTATAAACAATCATCGACATAATCTTTCATGAATCGATGTCGTATCCCACCCGACTCTGCCGAATTCTTTTTCTTAATGGAGTATTTATAGATAATGGTTAGGAAAATTAAATAAAACTAAGTTTAATGGGGATATTTTTTAATATGTTATCCAATCATAAATTATCATCGATATAATTTTTAAGATAATTTTATAAATATCAATAAAATTATATGATTTTCGATTAAATGGTCTCTTTTTTTTCAATGATTTGGGATTTATTTATTTCATAAAAACTATAAAAGTGTTAAAATTTTAACGGTTATTTTTATTAATAGTTGTAAGTTGTAACCTGTATTGACATTTGTCTTTTAAAATATGTTTTACTCACTTTAAACCAAGTACTGGTAAGTGTTAAATACGAGTCAATCTTTAATAATTTGAAATGAAATATTAAATATTTTTAAAATATAAAATCATCCGCCTTAAATTGTTAATAAGGATTAAATATGATTTTATTTTACAAATAAGATGATATTTGTTTTTAATGTTTTCAAAAAATAATCTTTTTTAAATATTTTAAAATAATGTGATATATGTTTCTTATTTTTATTTTTTTAAAAATTATACTAATTATTCCTGAGATTTCATATAATTATATTTTTTTAATTATTACATTCACCTCTTTACATGTTAGTATAACATTTAAGAAGGTCAATATAATATTTTAAATATATAATAGAACATCATAATAATGTTTTCAAACATAAAAGAGTTAGTGTAAAAATAAAAAATAATATTAAAGATTGACTCGTATTTA
>PYAF01005082.1:913905-953173 GCA_007407185.1 Glycine tomentella | reverse complement strand
TTTATACATTATCATAAAATATTTTAGGTTATCAATTAATAAAAAATTATTGTTTATATATTTTTTAAAAATTATAAAAATTAATAAACTATTGTGATTAGATATCAATAGGAAAAAAAATTATATTGCAAAGCATACATCATTTACTCACTTTAAACCAAATAAGTATTAAAAATTAAGCAATCTTTAATATTTGAAATTAAATAATAAATATTTTTAAAATGTAAGGATTAAATTGTTTTTAAATTATTAATAAGGATCAAATTTGGTTTTTATCTTTACAAATAAGATATTTATTTTCAGAGTCTCAAAAATAATCGTCTTTTAATCTTTTATTTATAATAATGTGATAAATTATTTTTTTATATTTTTTAATGCAAGTTAAGGGGGGATGCAATTTGTTTTTTTTCTCTCTCGTGAATCGTGATTCTTTGTGTTTTCTCTTTTCTCTTTCCTCTCTTTCTTTTTGTGTTTGTTTTCTCCCTTTACTTTCTCCCTCTCATCTTTCTCTTCTCTTTATGGTTTTGGCTTCACCTCTAATGAAGGGTATCCATACCACTATACCAGTACCACACTGAATTTTAATAAGTTGCAAAATTAAATTTTCAGAAAAGGTTTTTAAGTTACTGATATTAAGTTTCCAAAAGAGAATTCAATGTTATCAAATTTTTAATAGTTTGTAAATCACTTATGATATCAAAATTTTAGAAATAACTTTTAAATCAGTTCCAAAGTTAAACAACCGTAATTTTTAAACAACAGTTTAAAAATAGAGGGATGTCACTTTAAAAAAGAAATAGAGCAGACAGTAAAACTTTCATGATCAAGGTGATGTTTGGGTTGCAGGGTAGTAAAATCCAGAGGTAGAGATTCTCAATATACGATTGTGGTTTCTTTTTTTTTCGCACCATGATCTCATTGTAGTTTCCCTCGTATCTCGTTAGTTTTGTGTGCTTGTGTTTTTTTGCTCAAATACAAAAATAAGAAATCTACATTCTCAAAATTTAAACATAAATCCCCACTCTAATCACAATTAGTATACTTTCATACGTAACTATGAAAGCCACTTGTTTAAACATAAATCAATTACTTCTTCATCTTAAAGGTATCTTGGAGTAGGTAGGAATTTTCATAGGGGAAAAAAGGAAAAAAATTGCACCACTATCCGAGTAACGAAGACAGAAAGGTAAAAAGAACATAGGAAAAGACACCAAATTGAGAAAAAGAGCAAGCGTGACCCTGCAAAGCTATCAGATCGACAATGACCTCTTAACAGCTAAAAAGCTCTCAGACTGTGACCATCACGCACTGATGCTTTCAACTTTCAAGTTTGAACATACATATTGAACAAGACAACTGAGAGGACACTACAAGATATGCATGCCCATCTTCATCTTCAGTCAAATATCATTCTGTGGAACACACCCTCTTGCCTCTGCTGCTGCTGCTTCAGCTTTACACTCGAGAGCAAAAGAATCTGATCATGTTCCCTGTCAATCCTATACAAAGTCTACCGTGCGTATTGCGCACCCACCTACCCTTTTTTCTACCATCATACATATTTATCACCCAAATGGATAGTAACATGAGTACAAATGTACTAGTACTACTAAATTGTTTATTTACAACAATACAAACCCAAATGACAGAACTTTTTAGAACATATATATATTATATATACATTTGATTTGATTATATTAACTATCCTAGAATAAGCAAAGCTAATTAAGATTTATGGCAAAGAAAACTCCTTTCTTTCTTTCTCCTTTTTCTATCTTGCTGTTTTCTTTTCCCCATTCTCTGTTTATCTAGGACCAGAGAGTTCCATGGCATAGGATTCCAAAGACTGTTCATCATCATCATCCATTGTCATGCCAAACATGCTGGAACGGTCATGAACATCATCATCATGTTTGGAAGCAGAGGTAGGGCGGGATGAAGTATTGCTATTGTTGCTGTTGCTATTGCTGTGACCGTGACTGGAGTTCATGTCTTGATTACCGTAATTATGTGATGATGCCCACTTCTCAGCAAGCCCATCACCTTCAAGCATTTGAACCACTTCGGACATTTTAGGGCGGTGGGCTGTCAAATATTGAGTACACAGTAAAGCAACTTGCAGCATCTCCCCCACCTCTATTCTATCATAATTGTTTCCTAGCTCTTTGTCCACCAACACTGCAACCCTCTTTTCATGTAGTATTTTCCTAACCTGCCACACAAAATAGGGACGAATCTTGATCTACAGTCTCGGAAGTGTGAACATTTCTTTAAACCAACCGTCACATATCTATTTTAAGGATACGTACTAGCAGGTAGACCACCTGCCAAGTATTAACAACTCCCCAAACTAACAAAAGCTTTTTTAAGGGAGGAGGGGGGGACCGGAGGGTTTGGTTTACAGATAGCAATATATTCACTGTATATTCGATTAATATCATAGTAAATATTTAAGAAAAAAAGATTCAACTCATCCTTCATCAGCTGTAGATAGAAAAGTCCCTACTGTAATTTAGTAACTGCAGCACAGAACAGAAGTCATCCAATGCTCAACAGCAATAACTAATAAATATATTTGGACCAGCCACAGCACCACATAACTAACTAACCACCATTCTTATAAGTTAAGAGAACTGATAATGGTTTTTAACACAATAGCTTGTCATCTCATAGAAAACAAATCCTACAACTTTAGAGAACTGATTCCCCACCCCCTTCTTTCAATACATAAGCATCAAATGCATAAATAATATCGACATTGTGGAAGAAACTGTAGCCCAGTGCAGATCAGAATATTAAAAATAAATCATGTTCAAAGAATAGTCATGCATGAGGAACCTCATGAAGAGTTAAATATTGATGAAGCTAAGATATTAGACTAACTACCAGATTATTACGTCATATAATTTGGAATGCAACAAACAGTTTGATTTGGTTGCAGAGAATAGACTTACCCACTCTAGCATAGCACCTTTTTGATTCACCGTTTTCCCAAACTCGAGTGCTGTCATTCCGGTTATGAGCTCCAACAAGAGAATGCCAAATCCAAAGACATCTGTTTTCTCAGATGATTGGCCGGTGGAAAGGTACTCTGGTGCAATGTGTCCAACAGTGCCACGGACAGCAGTGGTGACATGAGAATCAGCATGGTCAAGGAGCTTTGCAAGGCCAAAATCTCCAACAACAGCCTCACAATAGTCATCCAGAAGCACATTGGCAGCCTTAACATCTCTGTGTATTATCTTTGGATCACATTGCTCGTGCAAATACAGAAGACCTCTGGCAGCTCCAATTGCTATCCTCTTTCTTGTGTTCCAATCTAAAGCTGGTTTTCCTATCACATCACACGCATGATATTAAACCACAAGGAAAGTGAAAATACAAAGATTCAATAGCTAAATCATGCCTTGAAATAAAGAAAACCTTGAAGGTCAAACAACAAGCAGTTGGCAGAACTCATTTAAGAAAAACCTTTCGACATTTTCCATTCCTTATGCTATTTAAAGGAAAAATCCATTGGCTTTATAACTACTCTTGCTAGTAGCCACAAAGAGAAACAAACATTGAATCTATCATAATAACAAAAGTAGGGATTCAATGCCTAGTATAAATATTTTTGAAAACCTGAAAGAAGTAATCCAATCAGAGTTTAAATTCAACAAGTAATGATTAGGATATGAAATTACCAACTACTGGCTGTAAGTGTACCCCTAATTATCAGACGACTCAGACCATTTCTAGCCTATCATTCAAAATTATAACAATCTGGCAAATTTTATTTAACAGAGTAAATGAAGATTATGAACACCAATGAGAAATTGTAAGTGAGCTTAGATGTTTTAACATTAAAAAATAGGCTTGACGTCCTAAATTACTTTACTAGAACAAAAGAAAAGAGAAAGAAAATATAAAATATCCTACACAATGTCCCCCATCCCAAACCATACTAAACTAAAATTTAGAACCAACATCGAGGTCCTTCAATTCAACCATGAAAATACTACAACCAAAACATGACGTGCAGATCACAAGATTAAAACAGGGTCCAAGTACAACAAGTTAAGGTAGATAATGCTTCACTTAATAAAATACATCATATTCTATGATCACAAGAAAGACCACTGGCATGGAGAGCATTACCAACCTCTAAGCCTGGAGGCCACACTACCATTAGACATATAAGGATAAACCAAAAGTTTCTCACTAGAAGTAGCACAATATCCAATTAAGCGAAGTAAATTGCGATGAACTGCCAAGCTGATCATCTCCAACTCGGTTTGGAACTGTGATTCACCAGTACTACCATTTACATCTTTCAGCCTTTTCACCGCCACCATTGTACCATCTCCAAGCTTCCCCCTGTAGACATTGCCAAAGCCTCCAGCACCAAGTATATTCTTGGAGCTGAAATTATCCGTTGCATGTAGGAGCTCTCTGAAAGTGAAATTTTTTAGATTTCCCAAGCTAAGAACTCCCTCTTCCTTATAATCTGCAACGATGCCACAATCATAAATACTAATACCCTAATAACACCAATCCAGTACCACATGTAATCCAAGAACCTCAGTTACAGTGCTACCCACCACTGATACAAAGGATGGCTCCGTGCTGTCGTTTCTTTCTATACCACAATAGCCCAAAAAGCAGAAGGATGAGAGAAGCACAACCAAGACTGACCCCAAATGCTATTGCTAGTCTTTTGGACTTGTGTTTTCCTATGAACAAAAATGTAACATATGTTAAAAATGTTGTACAAGAGAAAAGATGAGAAAACAAGAAGGTGGAGGTAAAAGGACAAACCTTCTGATGACACTTGCGAGAAAGAGATAGGCATGAGGGTTGCTGAGCCAGAGCAACCTTCAGTAGTGCTGCTTCCACAAACTAATGGGTTCCCCACAATACTACACAAACAGAAGTAACAGTGAATCAGGACAAAAAAAAGTACAGTTGAAACTATATTAAAATAATACTAACACTACCTTGTCCACAAAACAAACAGAAGAGAAAATAAGTAAGAGATACCATACTTGAATGACCTCGCTGGGAACTTGGGCAATGGTCCACTGAGATTGTTATAAGACAAGTCCCTGAGTGCATAGATTTAGCATATCAGAGTTTCAGCAGAAGAAATTGACAAATAGTAAGACACGAACAAGTGGCAGGTTGTTTCGATTTTCAAGACACTGACGTGTGAGAATGGGGAAATACTGAAATATTGATATAACTAGACTCACAAGAAAGCAAGCTGTGGGGTTTTGGCCAGTGACACGGGAAAGGATCCGGACAAATTATTGTTGTTGAGCCTCCTGCTCCCGTTGTGGACAAAGAAACAGTAGATTACATTACATAATTTACACCGCAAGATTTGAAGCAACAATATCCCAAATCATATAGAATAAAATAAACTTTACACCTCAACAAGAAAATAAAGTAAGTCAACAAGTAAACAACAACAGATGGTGGGCATTGGGCAATTGTTGGTTAAAATAGTTTCCCGCACTTTGTTTAGCAAAAAAAGGACTAACTAAAATCAAGGAAACAATAATTACTCACAAGTACTGGAGACTATTCAATTGACTAAGAGATGCAGGAATGAGCCCCGAGAAACGGTTATTGGAAAGGTCTAATGTCTGAAGCTTGGGAAGGTTTCCAAGTTCCGGTGGTATATTGCCTGAGATATTGTTGTTCTGCAGTAATCTGCATTCATCCGCCGTTAGAACACTCCACAGAACATAAAACACAATAATAAAAATTTGTAAAAATTCGTCTGCTACGAGAATCATGCGGAAAGTATCTAGCAGGGGATGACCGTTACAGACAAATAAAAACATATACTAAAATACGAAGAAGAAAAAAGTAAGAGGAAAAAAGCGAAGTTAAAGAGAGGAAGATGGTCGCTCACACTTGTCGAAGATTTGTTAGATTTCCGATAGCCGGAGATAAAGTTCCGGAGAGAGATTGGCTAGGCACTCCACTGCAGAGAGAAAAAGTAAAAGTGAGAAAGGAAATGCAGAAAAAGAGAAAGAGAAAGTGATGATAATACTAACAGGCCAATGACAAGGCAATCAGAAGAGCAAGTGATCATGGTCCAGCTGCAAGCGTCGACGGAGTATTCATCCCAGTTGTGGAGGACGCCATGTGGGTCATTCAGACCTCCTTTTATGTTGATCAAAGCCTCCACTGCACGCACAATTATATATCAATTAAGGGAAGCTTAGACTTAGAGAATTTAATGTGAAAAATAAGCGTGTTTAGTTGACCTTCGGGGTTGCGAGGCTGGGAAGCGGAAGAGAGAGTGTGGCGTGAGAGGAAGAAGAGGAGGAGGAGGAGACAGTAGAGAGGCATGATCATGGAACAGGGACAAAGGGAGTAGTTGATCGAGCGTGATTATATGTATATGTATGAGCAATGAGCAAGAGAAGCACGTCAGCAGAGGTGAGGTGAGGTGAGGCTCAGAGAGGTTGGTTGCTGCTACAAGACTAACAAGACTTCTAGACTGGACTGGACTGAACTGAACTGGTAACACAAAACATAACATAACATAACATAACACCAACCCTCTCTCTCCTCTTCTACTTTTTGGTATAAACGTTTATTCTTCTGCTAAAACTCTTTCCTCTTTTTCTTTTTTGTGTGTGCCTTGCTTTTTACTCAGGAGGAGAGGCAGAACAACGTGAGGTAGCCCGCGAGAATCAAAACGTCCATCAGTACTATGTATATTGCTTCCTTCTACCGCTTTTTTTATTTTTCTCCTATTTACTATTTTTATCCACACACATATATTTTAAAGAAATTTAACCATTTTTTTAGCATACTCAAGTTTGAATCTTTTTTTTTATGCGAAATTAGTTATTGAATTTTAATTCAACCAACATAACTTGCACCAAAAAATAAAAATTCAACCAACATAACTAATTTCACACTTTCACGGATTCTCTCATCAAAGGTTCACCATCCTTACATAAGACTTACGGTAAATTTAAATTTATTATTGTAAAAGTTTCTTGTAATATTTTTTATAAAAAAACCTCAAAAATGTTATTTTATTAACTTTTTATAATTAATTAAAGCAAATACTAAGATTATTGTTTGACAAAATTAACTTTAAAAAATAAGAATGTTAAATCTAAATCGATCCAAAATAAAAATGAAAATAGTTAAAAAATTGAAAACCAAATCAAACTAATTCTTTTTTATTTATTTGAATGATTTTTTTTCTCAAATCTATTTTTTCTACTCTCTGTGGTTTGTATTTTTAGAATCGAATCAAACCAACACTTTATTACTTTAACTTTATATGTATATCATTTGAGTTTTTAAATATTTTATAATTTATAGTGTTATTCGTATGAAACTTATACAATATATAACACTTTTTACATGAATTTTTTAATATATATTTAGTAAAAAAATGGATGAAAAATTGATAAATTTTTATTGTAGAAGATTTAACATATTAATAGTTTCCTAAATTATTATTAATAATTTTTTAATATAATTTAATTTAAAAGATGAAAAAAAATATAAAATAACAGTTTACTAAAAAGTTGCAAAAATCTAACCAAACCAAACCACAATATATTGGTATAATTTTGTTTGATTCATATTTTATTTTAAATTAAATTTGAACCACATTGAATAACATATATTTTATATATTTTATAAGTTTGTTTGAGTTGAATCAAACCAAGTTAAGGACACTCTCACTAAAAAGCTAATGGATAGTCAAAAGTTATAAAACTTATTAAATCATAAGTGTTTGATAAAATTATCAATTGAAATTGCTAAAAAAATATAAAATTACATAAATAAAAATATTTATGTAATGTTTTTATACAAATTTTAATTTTATTTTCTTAATAAAAAATATTTTGTAATTTATAGTATTTATAATTTTAGTATTTAACTAATTTTAAACACTTGTAATATTTTCTATTACTATCAATATCATATATAATAAAAAGGTAAAAAATAAAAGTGTATCATATGCAAAAAAAAAGTAAAAATAATAAATTTTCTATCTTAAATAAAATATTATAAAGAAAATCTAATAAATATTTAAAGATAATAATTGAATATAAACCTAAAAAGTTAGAAAGTAATATTTTAAAAATATTACTTTAACTGGTGTCTAGAAAATAAATAACTAAAAAAAATATTTACTAAACCGTGAATAAGTTTTTTAACTAATAAAAAAAATTAAGATTTGACAAACACATTTTAAACAATTTTCTTAGATATTGATTAAAAAACTAAAATTTCAAGATATTTTTTTTTAAATTTTGTTATTCATATTTTTTCACTCCCTTATGCATAAAATATAAATGAATAAACCCTTAATTTAATTTTAAAGTATTAATCTCTTATTTGTTTTTTTATAAAATATTTTTGTAATTGTCTTTTATACTGACTATTTAAAAAAAAACTTAATTAATAAATAAGTTATTTAGTTAAAAAAATAATAAATACGATAACGTAATGAAATAAATTCTTGATCTCTTTTATTAACATTGAAAAAGATGAATTACATGTACTAAACTGATGGTTTTTTTCATGGCACTGAAGAAGAATATTAAACAGTGATATCCAATTATCATTAGTGGTTTGAAGCATTTGTGATGGAGATTTGGGAGTTGAGAGTTGAGAGGTGCAGGGGCAACCCAAGGAAAATGGTACTGATCTTGAATCCTGATATCTGATAAAGCAAAGCTTCGTTGTTGATTTGACACAGACTCCCTGCACTGCACTGCGCAGCCAATTGTTCCGTCCAACCAGAGTGAGTACTGAGTAGTGTTAGTGGGTCCCTGTTATTTTGTTTTGCTCGGGGTTCACACACTCATCATCCAAACAGCTACATAAGAGAACCACTTCATATAACCATTTAAATAAGGTATTTTTTTAATCTTAATATTTAAATAATTATTTAATCATCTATATTTATAGTTTTTGTAACAATTACCTGATTTTTTTTGTTAACTAAAATAGCAGTAATACTTAAAATAATATAATAAAATTCAGTTAGGAAAAAATTAATAATAAACATCCAAATTTGAGTTTTTTTGCAAATTATAATAATGCAAAAACTCTATAATTAAGCTGATATCGTAAAAATAAATATCCAAACAAACAAGTAATTTTTTTTGGAAAAGTATGATATGATCATAAAATAACTAAATTAGAGTATTTAAAAAATAATAAAATATTTTCTAAAATATACTTGATTATAATATATTTCCTTATTTATATAAAAAAAATAGATTTTTTTATTCAAGTCACTAAAATAATCCCTCCCTCTAGCATCAATTGTTCCACTTAAATTTGTTGCATTGTTAGGCTAATTGCATATAAGATAATAGTATTATTTGTTTTGATTCTCATAGAACTTCACAATTTTATTCTTGAAAAGACGTCCATGGCTGTTTTTAATTTGCCTTTTTAGTATTGATCAATAACAAATGTGAGACTTTCCGTTTAATGAAACAATTATTAGTAATAAAACATCTTTTTATGTGTTCTTCTTTCTTAATACTAATAATGTTTAATTTAAAACTTTATTTAAATTTTAATATCCATATGATAATAATAATAATAAATCTTACTAATTGTTATTGTTGTTACCAAAATTAGAAATTATTGGACAAGGTAGCCTCTAGATTCTGCACCTGAGTTAATTTTATTACGAGGGGACTTACAAAATAAAATAAAGAACTACTTAATGAGAATGAGATAATGAAAGGTTAAATGAAACCTGATATTTATATAATAAGGATTGATCTTGAATCCTCGTAGATAATTAACTTTTAAAGACTAATATATATTTATATGTTATAGATAATTAAGATATCAAATATTCTGTATCTTATAAATAATATGTAACTTATAAATAATAACTAATTGATAAATTAAGGCTTACAGATAATTTTTTATAAATAATCGAGTGAATTATTGATAATAAAATATTTATTGATAATCAAGTATATGCTTAATTGATAAGGTGATTGCAATATTTGAATAATAAAACATAAAATCGGTTGTCGAAGATAGATGTTCGTGTTTTTTGTAAAAGGATTTTTAATATTTTAGACATAATTAAAAGATATTTGTCTGTATAATTGGACAAAAGATAAGTAAAGTAAAAATAAGTTAGAGATGTGACTACTAGTCCCAAAAACGCAATTTCAATTATGGGTCCTGAACATGATGACCAATTCTTTTAAAAAGCCTGTGCCACCCAAATGTTTTTGCATTTTGACACAAACCATGATAACTGTGCTTTTCATTTCAATTTTCCATTTTAGACAAGTCTGCAACCAATACTGATAGCACTCTTTCATATACTTTGATAATAACCCTTTCAAGAATTTGATTTTGTTACATCGCCAACCAGTGCAGATCGAAGAGGAAATTAGCAAATATGAGGGGGCACTACGCGATTTTCTGCCATAACACATCCATCTAGTTGGCTAATAAGAAAAGTGTCTTAACTTATGTCAGAAAATCCGCTTGCTGATGCTGTGTATTCAATAGGGAAAATAATATCCTGGGTCTTTTGAGTTAAACGGACATTTACCGACTCTGGAATGTGTTTGCAACTATACCTATAATTAGCGCAAAGCACGTGTTGGAAGAGAAGGAATACTTTTTAGTTTTTACTAGGTTAACAGATAGATATCGATAATAAATGTTGCATTGGTATGAAAGAGAAAAATAATATATTAAAAAAATATTTTATTCCGTGATACTCATATTTTTTATATCTTACTTTAATTTAAAAAAGTCTTTTTATTTTATTTTTATTCTCTAAATCAAACACCCTAAAATAATATCACGTATTTCTTTGCATATGAGAATCTTCTCTATAATCAGGATTTAAATTTGAGTTCCAAAATTTGAATTAAATAGTAATAGAAGAGTTAAGAATATATATATATATATATTTAGTTTAAACCACAAATATCTTTTATTTAAAATAATCTTATTTAAATACGACTATGCACGATAAAGGTCCACCTCTAAATATATAATATACCCTGCATACCAAATCATGAATCACTTGTTAAATTAGAATAATTTTACACCAATTAATCTAAGCGTTTGACCTATAATTCTCTAACTATTAGACTAGTAAAATTTAAACCAATACAATTCAAATTAAAAATACGTTCTGACAAGCCAACCAGAATAGGACAAAATGTTCTCCAAATTCTTTACACAAACAATTTATTAAAAGTAATTTGAATTTGATAGCCGGTAGCTATGTATGCGGTAGTGTGTTGATATTTGATGGTGCATTGTGGCGATGTAGTGTGGAAGTGGTAGTGGTAACGTGGGAATCTCCACTATTGCAGACACAAAATCTTCGTTGGAGTGCGTTTATTTTTTTTTTTTGAAAATATGTAAAATATATATATTTCCAAAAAGATATATACAAAATACCCAGGACATAATCTGGGAAAGTCAACGAAATGGAACTAAACACTTGCTAGCAGAAGCAAATGCGTATACCGGACAATACAACTCCGGAAAACAAAAAAACATACATTTGCTAATACAAGTGTGTTAGATGAGCAAATCTAAGAATTCTAAACTTAATTTTATCAACTAGGTCAGCATGCTTAAATCTGTGATTATCAAACAGAATACAATTTCTATTAGACCAAACACAAAACACCATGGTAGCCAGAGTGAGACATCGAAGCTTTCCCATTTTGCCTGAAGTAGCCCTGCGATGCACTAGACTGTTCAAAGTACCCTGCAAAGAAATGTTCCTCTTCGGAAATCCCATCCAGTCCCTAATCTCAGCCCACGCACGGAGAATGACCCGGCACTTGAAGAAGATGTGGTCATTGGACTCTGGCTCTGAATTGCAAAATCTGCAGGTGATCCCTTTGTCTAAGAAAGGAGCACGATCAAGGGTGAGGCACTTCTTATGAGTAGCCAGCCAAAGGCAAAAAGCTTCTTTAGGAGGGGTACCAGAATTCCAAACAGCCTTTGTCCAGAACTGCCTGGGATATGTGACCCGGAAATAGTCATAAGCTGAACGAGCATTAAAACGACCAGCCTGCATCCACGAATCCAACATCCTTCCCGCCCGATCCCGGTTCCCCTCTTTGCCAATCATATCATCCCGAATAGCAAACAACCTTTTGATGAGGGCAGAATCCGAATTAGAACATTGATACTGCCAGGCTGAAGTCCCTTTAAGGTAAAAATGATGAACCCATTTCACCCAAAGGGACTCTTTGCTGTTAGAAATGTCCCACAGAGAACGAGAGAGACGAGCCATGTTCCAGCCTTTAAGCTGGTGGAGGCCTAACCCACCCTCCTCCTTAGGCGCACAAACCACCTTCCAACTCACGAGAGGTTTCTTTCTGCCTTCGTTGGAGTGCGTTTATTCTTCCTTCCATTCCATGCCTGTTGCCTGTTGGTGTTGGAACTTGATTCCTTATCTTCCTTGCTTCCACAAATGACAAACCAGAGTGCCATGCCATGCCATGCTTGTTGTTTTTGCTTCTTGCCCTCTTGTTAATAGTTCGAAACACGAAAGCTTTACGAGTACTTTGAATTGGGAAAAGCAAAAAAGTGATGCCTCTTCCCAAGCTTGGAAGAACCCTATGAGTATGACTAAGTATGACTAGAAACTTTTTTTTCCTATTCATCTTGCTTTTGCATAGTTGCATAAGCATCATGCTGGAATGAGAATCAGTATGGATGGGCTTATAAAATTTCCAATTTTTTTTTTAATTATGTGTAATTTTATATTTCCACAATTTTATGCTGTGCAATTTTATAATTAAAATACTTTTCATATTATTTATTAGTTTTTTTTTTGTTTTATTATGATATTTTTTCCTTGTTTTTTAATTTTATAATTCATTTTATTATGTAAAACGTACCCAAACCAACTTGAAAACCGATCCAATTATCCTAATTCCAACTAATTCAAATATGATGAAGTTAATTGATTTGATTTGAATTGTGATTTAAAAAAACTAATCTAAACATGAATTATCTCGTAACTATTTTAGGTCTAACAGATAAATCAATTAATTAAAGGACGTGATTCATGGACCAAATTCATTTGTTTAGGACGTGATTTATCTTCCTCTATGATTCCAATACTGCAACACACATTTATACGCCTACCAGTACCAAAATAGGTTCTCTAATCTCTATACACACACGTGTGTGTGATAGAAATTTTACTTCATTATCCACTATCCCAATCATTAGAGCAAAAAGAACCTCACTTCCCACCAGCTGCTTCACCCACTTGTGTTTCTTTAATTTGTACCATCAAATTGGCTGAGTGGTGCAGGGTCTAATCCCAATAACCGGCAGTCAATTCTAAAGGTTCATCATGCATGAATAGGTTAAATTATCATAGCATATTAGAGAAAATTAAATCAAGCCAACCAAAAGAAAAAACAAAAACAACAATAATTTGAACGTGAAAAAAAAAAATCTTGCTTAAATAGTTAAATACAAACTAACCGTTGCATGGACCTGCAAAAGAATAAGCGATGAGATTTATAAATCCACTGGCTGACTTATTGGTGAAGGGATTAATTTGGATAGTATACGGAAGATCCTATAAGCTTAGAATTTGGATGGTAAATATATATTAAAAATTGCTAGTTCCAGTTTATAAGCTCTCCATTTTCAATTCCCCTTTAAACCACTACAGATTACACTGATGGTACATGAAGTTTTACTGGATTGATTTAGCAGGATCAAATTTTAATGTGTTACCGTTCTATAATTGGGTGCATATACATCTCATATGTTAGCCTGCATTTTAAACAATAATTTATCTTGGCTGGCGAATTACAAATTATTAAATTCTTTTAGCACTTTTTCAATGATAAATTCATTATAGCTTCCTTTGTATCCATTCAATCTTATCAACTTTTTTTCTTTTTGCTCTTCAATAATGTGAGATGAGATATCCTTCCTTTCTACTTTTAGGGTCATACTGTCATAACATGTCCTGCTACTTTTAATTAGTGTGAATCTTGGGATAGACAGCCCTTGAAATTTTGACCCAATACAAGCCCAAACTCAAAACATAAGGTAAGATCCAAATTTTGTTGGGTCTCTCTAATGTGAAGTTGGAGAGTTTATGTAGTAGCACTTCAGTCAAGGATTTTTTTTATCCGTACGACTAGTATATGATATTAAAAAAATTATAATATTCACATATTTTTATTAATCAATTGAATTAAAAAAATTTAATTTTTATTTAGGGATTAGGATTAAATGAATCTTTTCTGTCTAATTCAATGTTTTTATAAACAAAAATATTTTTTCATTTAATTTTCTATAATGGAAGAGAGATAGTAACATAATAAAAAGAAATGTAAAATAAATAAATGATGCCATGAACACCAAAGAGAAATAAAAAAATTTGAGCTGTAAGAAAATATTATATTTACATAATAGATTTATAAGTGAAATATTATTTTCTAAAACAAACAATTACAAGGATGACATGTACAAAATTATAAAATAAAATTAATTATTAGATCCTACTATCATCATTTCTCTATCCGTCACATTTATATTTACATTCCTTTTTATCTTTATCTCTTTAAGTGTCTACTTTGGTGTTTGTTCATTTTTTTTTTTTGTGTTCCGATCAAGACGACTATAAACAAAACGGTCAAGGCTCGTGTGTGGGTACCCTTCAAGGGTGTTTCATGGTGCGTGAGGCAAGTTTTCTCAAGGGATGCATAGTGCGTGTGTTTTTTAGATAGTTAGATGTAAAGTTTAAATATATAACGGTAGAGATTGTGAGGGTGTAACGTATTAGCAAAGTATGGAATAACAAATGCGTATTATTTTGTAGTCCCGTATATGTATATGCTTGACCATATTTCTTCTCCAAAGATGCAAAACTAAACCCATAAGTCCGCACATGGTTCGTCCTCCTCCATGACAAGTTGAGTCTAGAACCCTTGTTTGACCCGTTCATACTTTGATATGTGCGTGTTTGTGGTGTATCACTTTCATCGTTTCACCATTATAGTTTATTCGTTCAGGTTCAAAAAAAATTTTGATTTTTTAAAGAATTTTAATCCAAATTGAAATCATAAATCAAATAGAAATCATTTATCGGAAGTTTCTGGTTTCAAAATATTTTTGTTCGGTGTTAAAATTGGTACTAAACGATTGGGTATGTACTTAGCTTGTAACCAAATCTGGAGATCTAATTCAAGGTTAAAGATGATGAAAAATTAAGTCACTTTAATATTTTATATACTATACGATACACAACATGATGATTTCAGTCATCCCCTGATAATATCTTATATGTTTAATTGCACCCTTCGAACGATAAGATAGAAGTGAAGCCGATTTAATAATTATATAGACTTACTTATATGTTTAATTGCGCTTTAAAATATTTACGAATAATTTGTAAGATTTAATTAATTAATTAATTTGTTAAATTGTATATTTGAAATTTATTTCATCATTCAACATTAGATTAAATATTTTAATTCATTAAAACTAATGATTTAAAGTTATTATTTATTTCATCATTCAGCATTGGATTCATCCCAATTTAAAAAACTTGTTTGATTAAAAAGATGATACTTTAGGCTATTTAAAAAAACCTTTTAGGCCTAACAGGCATGCCTATTTAAGTAAATATAAATTATAACCACTTGTTTAGTATTGTTATTGTATTAAAATTGTTATAATGCATCAAAATCATACATTTATTTACCTTTTAAACATATTACAAGTGTTAACCTACATAAAGAGTCAAACATACAAGTTTATTGAGTAATAAATATATGTTTAATTAGATGACTTATTATAAAATAAGCTTTTTTAACTAATTTATCTTAAAGGTGATAAGCTTATATCGTAATAATATGTTAAACTTGACTCTTATAAAACTTCATTTTCCTATTTTCACTTAGTCTCATGCTTTGGGTAACAACAAATTTGATTTTTATAGATTATAGTTTGGTTCACAATTTTTTTTTGAATAATTTATGAACCTATTAATAAACTTATATTTGCCTGTATTTCGGTGTGTGTTTTCAGACAATATTCCTGCATTTTTTACTGGGATTTCTAGTTTTGCCATGGTCATGAGCGGCCTGTTTATGATTAATTTGGAATTAATCACTTCGAATCTTAAACTATCGCATGACAATGATCATCTTTGTGTAATTGATTAACCTAGGAAGGAACTTTTATGTAACTTGCATGATCAAACTAATTGAGTATTGATTAGGGCAAAGGACGTTATTAAACCATGACCAAAGGTTAATAATTGAATTTGGGAATACGTTAATTGACAATATTTGGGTTTTTGCTAGAATTAAAATTGGAGAAAATTGGAGTAAGTATGAAATCACAATCCTAACTTGCTTTATATAATTGTTTTCACATTAACTTTTCTATCTTTGATTCTTATTTACTAAATTGAACAATTAACCATAATTATTTTTCATTTAATTTAACCTTAATTGCTTAGTTTTACAAATGCTTGATATTATGAATGAGTTATTTAAACAAGTCATAGGTGTATGGTTTATTTAAGCACATGCTAATTTTGAAAATATCCCTTATTGTTTTTGAGATATTTTTTCAAGATTTAAAGAAGTGACAAATTTTTTATTGACTCAATCTGTACACCCCTAAAAGTATATTCACATTTTTCTCGATTATTTTGTCTTTAGCTCAATCTTAGTAAGAGTATCTTTTCCTCAATTTCAATCAGAGTATCTTCAACACATCTTAATAAGAATATCTTTAGCTAAATCTAGACACGAGTAATTTGACCTTTTCCTTGGCCAAGGTAATTTGACTTCGACATAAGCTAGAATATCTTCATCTCTATTAATAACATACTATTAAGATTGCTATAGTTGTACATTGCTATCGATTTATATAATATACAACTTGGAGAGTAAGAGTTTCAATTTTTCTTGTGATTTTTTAAATGTCATAAAGCTTGACCTTTTTAATCAAATATGATTTTTAAATAGGAACGGATCCAAGGTTTAATGATGAAATAAATTTTAATGAATGACGAAAGAAATAATGACTTCAAATCATTAGTTTTAATGAATGTAAAATATTTAATCTAATGTTGCATGATGAAATAAATTTTAAACATACAATTTAACAAAATAATTAATTAATTAAAACTTACCAAATAATTCATAATTATTTTTAAGTGCAATGAAACATATAACGTGAGTATATAAAACTCCTAAATCGTTTAAGTCTATTAATTATTTGCTGGAAGGGTGGTAGATCCAAGCCTTCTCAAATCAATTAGCTTGGGTATGATTCTTTATCACCTGAATTTTGTTTTATTCTTTTTTTACAAAAAAATTGCATCAGCGTGGATCAAACCTCACCCAGGACAATGTTAAAAAAAGATTACACCACTACACCATTTCGTCTTATAAATTCTATTATGCGTCAAATAGTATATAAAGTATTAAAATAACTTGCGTTTTCATCATCTTCAACCTCAAATGGGATCTCCATATCTGATTACAATCTAAGTGTAGACCCGTCTAGTACCAATTTTCATACCGAACAGAAATATTTTGAAAACGAAAACTTTCAAAAAAAGATTTCTATTTGATTTATGATTTCAATTTGGATTTAAAATATTAAATCACAAAAATTTTCAAACGTGAACAAATAAACTAGAATGGTGAAACGAGGAAGGTGATACACCATAAATACACACAAATCAAGGTATGAGCGGGGTCAAGGAAGGATTCTGGACTCATCTTGCCATGGAAGAGGACGAACCATGTGCGAACTTGTGGGTTCATTTTTGCATCTTCGGAGAAGAAATACGATCAAAAGTATACGTATACGGGACTACAAAATAATGAACATTTGTTATTTTATACTTTACTAATACATTGTACCCTCACAATCTTTTTCGTTAAATATTTTAACTTTACATCTAATGATTTAAAAAACACACTCACGGTGCATCCCTTGAGAAAACTTGCCTCACACACCGTGCAACACCCATGAAGGGTACCCATTTTGTTTCTGGAACTCACCTATTTTTGCAAGGGAGAATAATCAAAGAAAATAATGTCAAGTTAAATTTAACTGGATGATGAAAATTATAACAAAAACATTTTTCTAAGCATTGCAATACTAGAAACCTAAAACAATTCTAAGAAATAAGTGTTGATTTCACAATGATGACCAGATGAATTAGAGTTCAAATGGTGCATACTGCATACGGGAGTTACTCAAGTGTCCGGCAATTGAAGGTTTCTATAGGAACCTTATTTATTTATTTTTGCTTTTAATTCCTCAAAATATTTTTTTGGTTTAAGTTCGTCTCATCATTTCTACCGCACATTTTCTCCATTCCTATTCATCGTTTAAGTGTTTTGAGATTAAATCACGTAGAATTTGTAAAAGAGTCCAAATAGAATGAAACGGTAATACTGGATCTGACAAATGTTTTATATGACAAAGCTCGTGCTCAAATGCGTCCAAATACAGAGCCTTGGCTTTGAACTGCATGGATCAAACCAATATTTAAATTTGAGACTTTCTTAATACTTGAAATCCCCACTTAAATTTGAGCCCAATTGAAAAGGTGGTGCGTAGATCCACTAACTAGTATGTGGTGACTAAGGACAAATTGAATTTGGTATTGCCACTTATCACTGCGTGCTAAAGGGAAAAGAAAATGAATGTGTTATAGATCAAACATGCCTTACCCACTTTTGACAGAGTGCTATGACATCCCCACTTCTTGCTTATATTTTAGATTTGGATGTTAAAAATATTCACCATCAGCTTAGCCATCATCACCTAGAGTCTAGAGACTTCATGGTTCTTTATGAAAATTTCTAGGGTCTTCTATTTATTATAGTTACCAAAATGTTCATAGTTGATACAACTCCTGTAATTTGAGCTTTCTATGAAATTTATTGGTTTGGAATATTAGACAGCATTAAATCATGTAGGCCAGATTTGGATTCTCATTTCAACTTTTCAAACTGCACAATTTTACACAATGCTCACAAAACCATTGAATTAAGCTTATATTTGGAATGTTAATGGTCATATCACCTATGTTATGGTTCTCTTCAACGAGTGTGACCAGTAGAAATAGTCCATATTAGACTGAACTCTTAATTGTTACAAGAGACAGAATGCAGCACGCGGATATAAAAACTGACATGCCTATGCCTGCATATTGAAGGACATACGGAATATTTTACACTTACACCTTACATATGCTTTTATAGTGACACACCACGAGATTTCGCTGCTAATGTATAATGCAACAACAAAACTGTCTAAAAGAAGATATATTTTTTTCAAGGCACTAATTAATATGGGAGCACTAAGCAAGCAATATGCAAAAAACTTATAAGGACAGTCATATCACTCGTATGGTTGTTTGTTAACTCAGGTTCAATATATAATCAACAAGACTCTTGATAGTATGAAGCTTAACATGTATACATATTTGTTGTTCGATTTTAAGGGGTAAATCGTGGGAAGATTTACGCTAATGGATTACACTAATGGACCACCGTGCAAACCACATTAGTGAACCTAACATCAAACTTCACCCTAAAATCACCTTAAGGCTCAAGTTTATGTATTTCTCTTTGACTTATATATGATGTTCAATTTTCTTATTTTTATCAAATGTAACATTTCACCTCACACTTACACTCTAACAATACATCCAACAATTGTTTTTTTGTATTATAAGAATATTTGTCGATATTAAATATTGTGTGACTTCTGTTTCTTTCTTCTTAGTACTGTAATCTTTCTTAGAAGATAAACAGATAGTGTTTCTTCCAATAATTGTTCATAAATCATTCCGACGCATTATGAACATACATGGGTAGATATATAGTGCTCTATTTTATTCTTTTCAGAACCTAGTAGCTCTCAAAACTAGCACCAAACTTCTTCTTCGACTAGCAATTAGTGGTGTGATATTTAGAATGGCTTATATGTAAAAGATTGCCATCCATATTAGTTGTTGTGCCTGAAAAGTAAAACAGAAGAAGAAAGCTCAGTACAAAACATATCATGCTCAATAATCTAATTGCAAGATTAGAGTAAAAGAACAACGAGCTTTTAAGTTTTATTCTTGGACAACCAACAGAACTAATTGTTTTATAACAGCATTAGAATGAACTTCAATTTTTGATGCCATTTGTCTAGATACAAAATTCAGAACATAATCAATTAGCTCATTATAAAATTACTCCATGAACTAATTTCTTACCATGCAGAATTTTAAACACGAGAAATCACTAGTTATAAATCAAAAAGCCTCACATTCAGTGAAAAACATACTTAGGCAGATGGTGATCCTTATTCTTTCTAGCACCTAATAGCTCCCAAAACTAACACCAAACTCCTTTTTCCTGAAGTGACATGATAATTTGGGCTTAAATGTTCAGCTGGTCAGTACTTAGCTTTCCAAACCTACTTCATGATCTTTCTCAGCTTATATCCCCACTCTGCAATTTTCAAAATTTCCAAAATTTTATTCAAGGATCCAAGAGTAAATTTTCCAGCAACCTGCATTACTAAGTCAAGGTAATAAGTCTCAGTTGTTTTATTCATTTATGAATAGAACCTACGATTAAACTACTGTGATGTACTCATGCACCCTTCATTAGCTTTATGATGGTAGCGGCTGCCTGATTTCACACAAATAATCATTAGTGTTTGTTTATTTAACTGTTTAGAACTTAATTCTCGTATTAAAAAAGTACATGTTTTAATAAAAATTTATGGTTAACATCAATTTTAATATATGATCAAACCAGTTTAAGCTTAATTATTTCAAACTTGATTTTCATCAATTAAAAAATAATTTGGCCATTATAATGATTTAAATTTTGGAATAAAAAAAGGGGGAACAATTCATTCCTATCTTCACAGGGAAAAGGCAAAGATCCGCAAGGAAGTCACAATCGTTTATATGTACCTTCCATAAGTTCCCCCTACCAATAAAAGCTTCCCTGGATTGCAGTCTCAGACCACAAAGACAAAAAAAGCTTTAAAAACGACAAAGTAAGTCCCAAAGATGGAGAAGTGGGGACTGGGGACAAATGAATGTAACCAGGGTGCATGTAGGCATGCTCTTGTATGGTGCTGTTCACATTAATTTCACATAGTTCTGAAATAATACTTTGGTTTTATTTTATTTATCTATATCTAGTCTTGAAAGGCTTAGCTTAATTTGATACTACTAGATATAGAGGTCAGGTGCCAGTGCTTTCATGGGTTGCAGCTAGCTAGAAAGGACAAGCCACAATAAATTAAGGTATTCACCCTCCCCTTTTTGTAGATACTGATCATTTCAAGTCCACAAAGCACGGGCATGAAAATGTGTACAACACCACTTTAATTTGCTCCCTTACCCACAATAGTCAAAACCTTTTGCTTCTCATTTCATCCTTGTATGCTATTTTGGAGATTGGAGGGAGGGTTATAATAATTAAAACCTTTGAGGAACCAAATATAATAGTAAAACTAAGATCCAATGACAAAGTGTCACGCTAGCTTCTCCAATAATTATAGTCCACAAAATCTTAGTTCTTTCAACTTGTTGTTATTTATGCCTGGGCAGCCGTCCATGCATGAGCTTAACTTTTAATATTGTCTAATAATAATATCAGAAGGCTGAAACTTCAATCTCACGCGCGTCCTAGTCATTTTCTATATATCTTTTCTTTTGTCAATACCTATTTTTGTTTTTTCTTCTTATATATAAAATCCACTATACTACCACTACCACTCATGTTGAGATTTCTCATTAGTTGTCATCTGTTTATATTGTTAGATGAGACATATCATTTACTTTGACTTATAAAAATGTCATTAAAAAAGTAGTATTGTTTAACCAGCATATCTAACAATTAGCAAATTTTTGATTTGCTCATTGCCAGACGAATACTGGCTACAGCTATATAAAACCAATACCAAGCCTAGAATATTCATAAAAATGTTTTTAAGATATTGCTTTGGCCTGCTGCTGCTGATAAAGACCTCTTGAAAGATAAAAGAACATATTCTCCCACGGAAGCAGTTGGGCACTGAAGCATTATCGATTACTTATTAGTAGTAGAAATTATTATAAAATTAATTAAAGGAGGACCTAAAAACATTTTGTTAAGAAGAACAAGTAATTAAACATATTGTTCCCTTGATTGTTCTTTTATTCGTTTAGCACTGCAACGATTTTCCGAAGAGTCGTGAAATGAGGTACAAGGACATGGCACTAATATGTTCCAACTGTTAGCCTCATGGCGAAAAAGAAAAGCTTCACAAGGTATATTTTTTAAGTATAAAATGTTTTAAAAAATGGGATGGGGGAGGCCGGGAGGGGAATCAAATATACTCACGCCCCAATTTTTCTTCATGAATTTTAAAAAGAATAATAGAATAACACCCTATAATGTATACACTTAATGACTTAATTGATATTTTCTATTTTTTTATCTTTCAACTTTTATCGGATCATATTACAAAATACTTTTGTCTCTATGCCTGTCTAGGAACACTTGGGTGTACATTAACCATTTTTTGTTTTAGAAATTGCATAAGGTAGGCAAGTGCTTTAAGTTGGTATCAATAATTGAATTATTAATTGACAATTGTGACCTAGTGAGTCAGGGACACATACATGACTTGCAACAAAGTGAAAGCTAAAAGCCAATGGTAGTTTTGCGCATGAACAATCAATCTGCCTTTTGACGCTCTGATTAACCTGATTTGATTTCAATATGTAAATAAAAATAATTGGAACGGATATGATTCTATACAATTAATGGAGGTTTTTTTCTTTTTTTCTTTCCCCCTGGGCAATGTCGCGGACAAAGACATAAGAATAAAGTACCAGTTTAATTCCAAATTATTATATTTTTTCTAAATAATCTTAAATTAAGTAATAAACCAATTTAAGTATTTTTTTTCCACGTATTTAATGTTTATCACTTTAAATTTTAAGTCGATGTATTTCAATAAATTGTGAGACGAAATTTGAAAAGATTCTTCATATTTGGAGCCTATTTAATATGTTTTCTAATATTTTAAAGACTATTCAAATGTTTTTTTTCCAGAGACCACTTAAAAAGAGAAAAAATGATACTTAAAAAATAAAGTTAATATTTTTTTTTGTTTTACATAAACTACTGTATCCTTTAGGAGAACAATCCTATTTAAATAAGTAAAATTATTATGAATAATAAAACTATTATTGAATATTTACTGTAATTACATGTTGAGAACTTAAACTTACGACGGAATGTTAAACTGAAATCCTGTACTAATTGATCTACACGTTTTCGATAATTAAAATAACCTAGTGTAGTATTATGTATAATTTTTTTTATAAAAGTGGATCCTGAATGTAGGACCACATACACAATAAGATAACAGAACATTCCCTAGTCACGATCAATGGAGCCATGGAAGGTATAGCTGCTTTTACTCTCTTTTACTTTATTTACTACTATTATTATTACTAATGTTAATCTACATCCCCTATTCCTGTGATAGTGTCAAACAAACATAAATAATCCAATAAAAAATGACAAGCAACCATTTATCCATTTGAAAGGAGCACTGGAATTTTCTATATCATTAAATTTGAAGAACGCATGAACATTGGCCGAAGCTCTCATTATTTAAAGGCAGGCTGAATATCTCACAACCAATCTCTTCACTTGCCTTTGGTCCCTCAGTAAGTGTGGGAGATTCCAAGTCCATTATCTATTAAAAAAAATATATGTCTCTGCTCTATTGTCCTCTTCTTGTTTTTTTTTTTTTTTTTTTAAAAAAAATTAGTTCTATATTCATCAAGAGCCTTTAATATCCTTCAAGTGGATGCTGAGTCTGTGTCAAAGAGGACAGCAAGTGGATAAGGTGCAAAGTCAATGAAGATAGATCAAAAGGTTTTCACAAAATCTTTATCATAAAATTTGCTCTCGAGGGATTACCATAGAATTGCTTTCTCCTGGTTGTTTGACCCCATAGAAAGAAAAAGAGTGGTTGCATTTTATAGAATTCCCCTTTGGTACCAATTTTATACTTAACGGCATTCGAAGTATATATAAGACTACAATATATGTGATAGAGTTACATGTTTTTTTTTCTTCTTCACCGTAATATACTAATATTTATGCGAAGTATTCTTCGTTGATGATTAATATTTTTGACTGAACATTTTTTATCTCATCTTAATCAGATTTTTCTTAATTACATAAACTCGAATATAAGATTTTCCTTAATAGATAAATTTTAATCTAATTTTACTTAGATCAATAATATGTTTGATATAGAATTATGTGGCTTAACTCTATTGAACATCTAAGAATTGGATTGTGCTGCCGATGTAAGTAACTCTCTTTGTGCTTATAGAGTCTCAAAGCCTCACCTAAAGCTTGTACTCACCTAAAAAATTTAGTTAAAAAAACGTGATAAATAATAGTAGTAAAAAGAGAAAGATAAAAAATAATATTAATAAGTGTTGAACCAGTGTGTATATAATGTAGTGTATATTTAAATTTGTTTGTATATACACTTGTGGACTCATATATAAATAAATTTAATGAAAGACGGTCTATGAAAAATATTTATTTAATATGATTAACAGAATTAAATGTCCGTAACTTAACTTTGCTGGTAGTATTTAAGTGCGGAGGTAGTATATCTATATGATCACTCAAAATTTAGGATTTGGCAATTAAGTTTACGAACGCCACGCATGGTTTGCCTATAAATTCGTGTTTCCTTCTGCTGTGGTGTTGGTCACGCTTATCGTCCCGTCATCTTACCCTGTTTCACTCGACCAAAATTCTTTGATTTCATTTTATGCTCTCTTGTGCATCACCTAAGCTATTTATAAGGGATGTAAGTTGGGATTCTCTTCTCTCCAACCTGTGCCTCATTTTTTTATTTTTTTTTTGTCTAATTGGCGTTAGATGTTGTTGCTTTTTTGTCTCATTTTTCATAAATTATCATTATGTTGAAAAACAATCCATTTGCTGCAGAAGCGTGAATGTTGTGATGGAGACCAGAGGCTCGAAAACAAACAATTTTTCCAGTAGCATTAGTTCTTTAGATTACGAAGTTCCTCTTGGCTACAGCATCGAAGACGTTCGTCCCAACGGTGGCATTCAGAAGTTCCAATCCCCTGCATACTCCAACGTAACTTGATCACTTCCCAATTCACTGATTTTTCCATTCTAGTTTTATTTATCATCACTTTCGTTTATTCATTTGCAGTGCCTAAGGAAGCCATCCTGAGAGCGAGAGCATAGTCACACTTATTTGTCTTATCGTATTGTATCACTACCATAAATAATAGTATTTGAGGTTTGGATCGTGTCGTGCTACCATGGTTGACAGTGAGAAAGCCCAACCACGCTTCGAAGGGTTTGAGAAGCGCGTGGAGATTTCATTTTCATTCAGCGAGAGCGAGGAATCGAATTTGAAGGAGGCTAAGACACTAGGGCTTAGGGCCCTGAGTCGGGCCCAAATAAACTCAATTCTGGAAGCGGCGTGTTGCACCATTGTGTCGCACCTCTCCAATTCCGAATTGGACTCTTACGTGCTCTCTGAGTCCAGCCTCTTTGTCTTCCCTTTCAAAATCATACTCAAAACTTGCGGCACCACCAGGCTCCTCCTATCCGTTAAGCCCATTCTCGACCTTGCAGCTTCACTATCACTCTCTGCTTTCGCCGTTAAGTACTCGCGCGGCTCCTTTCTTTTCCCAAATGACCAGCCTGCCCCTCACGACAGTTTCTTAAACGAAGTTGCATTGCTGAATCACTATTTTGCCCATCTTAATGCCAGGTCCTACGTCATCGGCGATCCAAATCGCAGCTGGCACGTGTACTCCGCCTGCAGCGAAGGTGCCACGCTGTCGTTGACCGTTGAAATGTGCATGACGGGGTTGGACCGCGACAAGGCGCGCGTGTTTCACAAGGAATGGGGAGGTGGCAAAATGACGGAAATGTCCGGGGTTTCGGAGATTGTTCCGAGTCACGTGATCTGCGACTTCGAGTTTGAGCCGTGCGGGTACTCCATGAATGGGATCGAGGGTGCGGCGTTTTCTACCGTGCACGTGACCCCGGAAAATGGGTTCAGTTATGGCAGCTACGAGGTGCAGGGGTTGGACCCGGGGTCAAATGGTTTCGGGGCGCTGGTGAGAAAGGTGTTGAAGTGCTTTTGCCCCAGTGACTTCTCTGTTGCTGTCACGTGTGAAGTTGGTGCCGAGGAGTGGGCCATGTCGGATGCTGACGTGGAGGGGTACTGCTGCGAGAACGTGGTGAAGCAACAGTTGCTTCCGGGGAAGGGGTGTCTAGTGTACCGGACTTACTCCGCTAGAGGCAGAGGGAGAGGGTGCGCAGTGCGCACGCCCAAAATAGCCATCGTCAAGTGCAGCAATGAGATTGAGAAGGAGGAGCTTCTGCTTTCTTCGTGTGTCACATCTACTTAGCAATTACGCTAGCATATAGCCACCCTATTGCAACCTCTGCTTCGTCTCGTGTAGTATTTGAACTTATGATGTTTGGGGCTTCCACTCTTTTGAGTATTGGAACTTGAGTCCTCTTAGGTGACAATCATTTTGTAATGATCAAGTGTATTTAATGGAACCTTTTGGTTGTTTGGACTTTGGATCGATATTCCATTAGATTTTTTTAATAATTGATGATACTTTTTTGACATTTTACCAGAGTCTAATCTGTAACTCTAATTCTAAATTGTTAGGGATGTGACGATGAACTCAACAATTAAGAAGACAATGTTAGAATTTGTTGAAGCTCTTAAGAATCTATATAACGTTTCGTCTAATGCTCTAAGAGTTTACTTTGGTAGATATAGATGAATACACGATTTGAAACCAACGTAAGAGTGTGTTTGGTTTTGTAGAAAAGAAAAAAATGAAAAAAAAATATATTGAAATTAAAGTAGAGAAAAAGATATATAAGATCCATGTTATTTATTAAAAAAAAAAAACTTACATATTAATTTCCTCTCTTCAACCAAAATCACTCATAAGTTTAATGATGTGATTATCATATGCTCATATATGATAGTTGTACTCAAATTTGAACTGGGGATAAGTTTCCCTAAAAAGACGAAGGCACTTGATAGTGACTAAAATTTGATCTTGTCCGTTTAGAGTATTTCATCATCATTGAGTTGCAAAACTCATCCTTTATGGATTATTAACATTTCAAGCAAGGACTATGAATCATTCAACTAGGTTGGTCCATATTAACAAGCATCGACCACATCTAAAGGTCTGACATTTTAGGTGTTGTGAATTGTCCAAATGATAAACGACTTTAACAAATGTCCACATCTTTCAAGTTTGATAGATGCTTAAGGATTATGAAGTATGAACTATCTAGTTAGGAAGGTTGACACAAACAAAGGTAAAGTCTTTAAGAATGACCAAACTTAAAGAGTGGAGAAAAAGTTGACTATCATGCAATGGTACGTCATGAACCTAAGCTTGCAAGCTCAAGAGACCTAGGCCTATCTAATGAAATTCTAAAGCATTCTCTAACTAGTGAGCAGCGCGATAAACACCATTATGCATGTGCACGTGGGAGGATTGTAATATGTACCACCCTCTAACACACATCTGAAAATAGTTAAAAGATTCTTAGAGAACATACAACATAAATAAATGTGATACATCTACTATCGCGCCTATACCACACAAAGTAGGGGTTGATTAGGTTGTTTTTAGTCTTTTTTCTTTAGAATTTCTCATGGAGTTGTGGCCTCTTACGTAAATAAATAAAATGTAAAAGAGGAATGAAAGATAAAGTTGATTGATGATTATATTTACTGTGTCCCATTGATTTACCCACAGTGCTGCACCTTCATGTGCAAGTGTTGTCAATTCTTTTACTTTTTCTATTTTGCCGTAAATGGTGTTTGACCAGCTCCTGGGCCTGAGCTTTTGTAGGCTGCAGTCCAATTTCACATATAAATCACTGTACGATTCACTTCTTTAAATATAGAATACCTCATACCTCAACTTCAATGAAAACGTAATTTATCATCATTATTATAAACATGCTATTTAGATAAATCACTGTACGATTCTCTTCTTCAACTTTTGTAGGCTGCCATTTAATTTATAATCGAATCCCGAGCGTGAACAAGTTATCCAATTAACACTTCATAAAATAAGTAATTTGACCTATGCTTATAAACATGCTACACATATGTATAAAAAAAAATTCCACAGACCAAACATCAAGCACATGGATAATGATGGATTAATTGGTGCAGGTTGTTCTACCTTAATTAAGTACGTACTGCTGCATGTTCTTCAGCCCACCGTGCTCAAATAAAAACAAGGTAATTATTCTGAAAAATGTGATATAAGTATATAGCGCTTTAACATGGTATGCATCAGGAGTTTAATTTCTGTACACTTTTAGTATAATTATTAACTAATTAAAAATCATTGTTAGTACAAGTGTATAACTTTTAAAATAATTATTATAGTTACTCACGGAAGCAAAGCTGCTGAAAATCTAGGTGTAGATAATGTAACGATTACTAGTTAGTTTTCTGAATTCATGACAAGTAATTGAAAATTGCGTCCCCCCCTGAGCTTGGTCCAACGTTACACTTCGCAGGTGTTCTTAATTAGAAGATCTCTTTCTGCAGTGTTGTTTCTTAATATTCGCTCCTATCACTTTCTCCTATGCATTCGGTTTTTTACTCCTTAAAAAAAATATTTATGGTTATTGTCATGGAGCAGGGTTAAATTGAGCATACGAAAAAAGCTATTTTACATTTTTACTAGTTCTAAAACAATTTTTTTTTCTGAATGCCATTGTAATTGATCGAATTCCAGAACCAGCCATTTAGTATTTTGTTCTGGTTACGCTCTAATGTAGCTAACCCTACATGTGTACCAGACTGGGCTTAGCGCACTTTGCGTTAGTGATTGGGTCTTGAACATATTTTTTTATGCTTTAATTTTTTTTAAGAGGTTATGCTTTAAATTAATATAATATATTTTGTTACTTTTAAGATGGAAACGGCTAAAAGAGGATGTGGTTGGATTTTGAAAATAAAGGGCCCATCCAAGTACCGAGATCCTGTTTCTTTTGTGGACTAAGACTCTGTTTAGGTTGCCTTTGCTTTGATGCTGTTCAAATTCTTCTGGCATCCACCTGCAGTTTTTTCATTCAAAATCAAAAGTATTTGATTAAATGTTAGTCCCTTTTGGACTCTAGAATTCTCTATGCCATTAACAATGGACAATTTGCCAAGCATGCTATATAGTTCGAAGATAAACACTTCTATCCTTGTCTGTTCAATTTCACAAATATATATTCATATTGAATGTACATATTTGATATCCAATCATGATACCTCTTTTGAAACAGTGAAATGGTGGTGGCAACATATTCTTTTTAATTTACTTTTATTATTTGAGATTCATTAGATTATATGGGTTTCTTTTTATTTAACGAAACTAAATTTTATAGATGAAATTTAAAAAATTCAACTATTCTTAAAAGTATATAAAATATTTCTATTTAACGAAAAAGCAGGAAAAAAATTTAAAATATTACAATTTAAATAATAAATTACAAAAATATTATAGTTTTGAAACTATTTACAAATGTATAGCAATCAAACACGTCGCAGGTGGACGTGTTTGATCACGCAGAGGGAAAGAGCTCAATCACGTCGAGGGAGGACATGATTCATCAGGGGCCGACACGTGTCATTTTGAGACACGTGTCATTTTGCAACGTAATGTGTAGAAATTTCGGAAGGCCATAACTTTTGACTGGGATGTCCGATCGAGGCGAAACCGATGGTCACGCGATCGAAATTGAGAGGAGAAGCCGCTAGCAAGTCCCCAAAGGGACTTGTCCAAAACATTTTTCCAAAAGAGGCCTCTAAGTGCCTCAAAATTGTGATTTAATCTTCGAAGCCCAAAAAAATTTCTTGTTTTCAAATTTTTTATCCATTCAATTAGTGAATTGCAGGCTATTCTTTATTTACCTAATTAATTCTCTTGATTTCGAGCATTTTAACATAAAATACGCTTCCATTGGATATTTCTATCAAAATTTATGATTATTCGAAGTTTATATGCATCACCAACTTTATAGTATGATTTTGTTCAATTTTTTAAATTATTTTTACGACCACAATGTCTTCACTTTTTTATTTGTTAACCCGATATCGTTTAAAAATCTACAATATAATTTTGGTAAATAAATCAGGTGTTTGTTACCGTCAGTGAGCGACCCACGTTGGTTTTGATGCATGAATGATGGTTTATGGATTTAAGAAGAAGGGTTCATGGGAGTGGTGGTAGTGGGGTTGAACTGCGGTGGAGAGGGTGGTGGTGGTTTTGTGGGTAATTTGTTTTGGTATATTTATTGACCAAAATTATACTGCAGATTTTTAAACGATATCGGTTTAACAAATTAAAAAATGATAACAGTGTGGTCGTAAAACTAATTTAAAAAATTGAACAAAATCATACTGTAAAGTTGGTGATGCATATAAACTTTGAATAATCATAAATTTTGATAAAAATATCCGATGGAGGCGTATTTTATGTCAAAATGCTCGAAATTAAGAGAAGTAATTAGGTAAATAAAGAATAGCATGCAATTCACTAATTGAATGGAGAAAAAATTTGAAAACAAGAAATTTTTTTGGGCTTCGAAGATTAAATCACAATTTTGAGGCACTTAGAGGCCTCTTTTGGAAATTTTTTTTGGACAAGTCATTTTTGGAACTTGCCAGCGGCTTCTCCTCTCAATTTCGATCGCGTGGCCACCTGTTTCGCTTCGATCGGACATCCTAGTCAAAAGTTATGCCCTTCCGAAGTTTCTACGCATTGCGTTGCAAAATGACATGTGTCTCAAAATGACACGTATTGCTCTCTGATGAATCACGTCCTCTCTCGACGTGATTGAGCTCCCAATCACGTCCTCCCTCTGCGTGATCAAACACATCCACCTGTGACGTGTTTGATTGCTATATATTTATAAATAGTTTCAAAATTATAATATTTTCGTAATTTGTTATTTAAATTGCAATATTTTAATTTTTTTACCCGAAAAAGCATGATAACCATTATTGGAAGAGGTAAAAGTTATAAAAAAAAATGCATGAGACAATGTCATTGATGCACCTTGTTATTATATTTTTCACTGTAACATTGGTACAAAGTAACGGAGTAAGTCTTTTTCAATGACAAAGTGATAACGACTATATTGGATAAAATTAGGTAAAAAATTAATTAAGAATTTAAAAGTTAACTTATTAAATTATAATTGTTTGATAAAATTAATTGTTTAAATAACTAAAAAATATAAAATGACAAAAAATAATAAAATAATGATTCATTTAAAATATGTAATCAGAAAATTGGATAAATATATAAAGGATATAAATAAAAAAATATAAAAGGTTAAAAGCTAACGTTTTAAAAAATGGTAGAAATTATTAAAGAAATATTAAACAGTCAACAAACAAGTTTTCCAGTAAAAAAAAAAACTAAAATCTAACTTAAATCTGTTAACAAATATAATCAAAATGCAATTTTTTTAGGGGGCATAAAATGCAACTGAGACTTGAAAAATTATAAAATATGTTTATTTACTATTTAACTTTCTTAAGAATAATATACTATTGTTAGCTATCGTTAAAAAGTTTAATAACTTTACATTCAATTTTCACAATAATTTTTTTAATTATAAAAGTAGAAAAGAATAATTTTCAGTTATTTATAAATTGATATTCCAAATAAAATTTATTTCCATTTTTTTTATATATTTTCTTCTACCAAACAAAAGAGTTAGGAAATCTAGTTATAAAGTGCATAACTAACTAGTACACTAGAAACATGCATGATTTGCAAAGTATAAACTCATTCCTCCCGGAGATTCATGCTTTGGTGCCCTCACTATATTTTAAGGATGAGATGCTTTCTTCAAGTCTCTTTTTTTCTTTTTATGTATACACACATCGCCTAAACTTCAAAATTCGAACACTGTTACTTCTAACTTCCAATTTATCTTGCATATTTTTCTTTTTTGTCTGACTTGGCTCTACTCACGTGGCCAAATTAGCCTGAGTCCAAAATTCAAACTTGCTAAGACAACATGGATCTTTATTACATGTCCTAAATGGAAACAAAAAGAGAAGCAGGGACGAGTTCATTATGAAGACAATGTACAAAGGACATCATCTAAATTATCGTGGATGGGATCATGCGACCGACCGTACCCAATTGTTTCCTTACAATCACACTATTCTAATTATTATTCAGACAAATTAAGGGGTTAAAAGAGTTACGGTACAAATTTCACGTAAATTCACGGGTTACCGGATTTCATTACGATCTCTGACTAATCAATTTAGTTACTCCTTTTTGGAAATATTTCTACCAATGTGTTAGATATGGTTCTTATTTTTTACTATCTCCTATATAAAATTTGTTTCTTATAAAAAAAAGGATAGAAGGAGTACTAAATAAATTGTTTCATTGTGATATCTCATTTATGTCACAGCGCCCTCATTACCTAACACTCCTTTTCAACGGCATTTCATTGATATTGAAAAAGGTGTTTCTTTGGGTATGTTCGTTGACTATTGATTTGGAGCTTTATCATTTTGTTTTCCTTTGAACTTTGATTGGCGTGTCTTCTTAAACATGAGTTCTATGATTCAGATTCTAGACCCATCATTTTGGCTTTAACAATCTCTAGTCCGTAGTCACGTTGTGACCCCCTTTTGGCTCAATCTTTTTTGGTTAAAATGTTTATTTTAAATCCTTGGTTTGGTATATGATAGCTACTCTGCTACTGACTTAAAAATGGAAATGGTAAGGCTTGTATGTAAAGTACTTATAGTTCATGTGCAAAGTTGTATGCTGGTTTCAACTTTCAACGGGTGCATGTGATGTTTTTCTTTATTTTTGTCTTTTGTTGCTTCTATTGTTCAACAAATTCATATGTAAGAAGAGGTTTAAAGTGCATCAATGCCATGTTAAAAGAGCTTCACACGACCCAAGAGTACTTGGATAGCAGGTGATGAGAAAATTTGATCTGAACTTTATAAGGATCAAAATTAATAAAATACAAACTTATGGAAATCAAAATCAAAAAATAAGAATTTTATTATGAACTAAATTAAATCAATGAACCTCTATGCCAAGATGCTATACCAGTGTGATGAGGTGGACTTGTATTAGCCACATCATCACTTTACCAGAGAATTTTAACATTAGGGACTAAAATAAATAAATAAAACTTAATAGGAGACAATAGAGATCAAAACAAAAATATACTATATTATAGAGACAAAAATAATTTAAATCTAACAATAGACGCCTCACATTATAAATATGCAAATTAGGGAACATGGATGGAATTGGTTAGGTGTTGTTTACTTTCACACTAAACGCTGCTTATAATAATTGAAGTTGAGGCGTAAAAGGCAGTTTACAAAACAGGTCATATATATTCTTTTCCTTCAAAGAAAGTACCCAACGGAAAGACCATCTAGCACTCAGTTTTTGCTTCACATTAAGACCAAGTTTCTAATAAAATTATGTAATTGAGTTAGGCAACATTAGCAATATACTAGTATGGTTTAACTTAATTGAGCGCTTAGGATCCGTGGTTAATTAAAACAAGACAAGTCCCCTTCCGAGGAAGAATCATGTTCCTTTTTAATTTTAACCTTTATTCTTTTTAATGGTACACTGCACAATCCCCAATTTCACGTGCATACTAAAACTAAAAGGATTGAGGGAAAAGAGGAGGTTTGGAGCACAATCGATAGGACACTTGCAAATAGACTAAAGAAGCATTCGTCACCCGTAGCTCAACTTTCTTTGTCTTTGTGTCTGTTTTTGTGTTTCTAGCCCAGTTAATTGGCTATACAAGAAAAAATATAATAAAAATTAAAAATGCTCTATGATTGTGCTCAACACAACACAGGCTCCTTTGGACTGCAATTTTCAGTATTTTGCAACCCAAGACCCTACTTCGCTGTTGCATGGTCACCCAACCACACCCATAAACACTGGTTGGACAATATATATATATATATACACACACACACACACACACACACACAAAACCCACAACATTAAGAGCCGAAATAAAAGCATACAACCACTACGTAAACGTGACATTGAAAACGAAATTCCATAACAAATTCAGATAGTACTACGTATTCAAAGAGAGATGAGCCTTTATAGTTGTTGATTTTCAATTTTTCATTATGGTGGAAGTGGAAGATGTTCAAGGTTGAAAGGCATGAATAAATAGATGATTAACTAAATGTATTTAAACTGAGTCTGCTTTTTGACCCCCTTATTAATATGAGGAAACCCCACATTGCCCAAGAAAAATCAATAAAATTTGCAAAAGAGACAGAAGCAAAGACTGACATTAAATTTGAAACGGTAATAAAAGAGTGTTTGGATGTTGAAGGGTCTGTAGTCTGTACCTTAAGGGACCCCCAAAATTTAAAGCATCACTGACAAAATCCTACAGGATTAGGTGCATCCCCATTTACTGCAAAAAATGTAGCAACCCAAAGCTGAAAACGAAGAAACGTCTACTTCCTTCCTTGCTTTGCTTTCCCAGGCCTTCAACAATTCAAAACACACAACAACACAAAGCCAATTTTTTTTTTTTTTTTACCAAATCCAAATGATCAGTCAGCAAACTCAGATCATAATAAATCAAAAAGAAAAAGAAAAAGAAACCTGTGGCAAAGCAACATAACATTTTGCTTTGAAGGAAATATCCGCTCGTTGCATATTAACATTGGTAACAAGGAGAGTAAGTAAACAAAAATAATAATAGTAATAGCAATGCTAAATGCTAAAACCACTAAGCTAACGCAGATTGAGCCATCTAGCCAATATCACCAGCCGGAGCATGATACTAAGAATCAAGAGAATAGGAACAACATAGTGGCAGGCAAGAATTGAAATTCAGTGATGAAACCCTTTTGCCTCACAAGGATTTTTGTTGAGTGAAAGACAAACCATTGTTGGATCGCATAATCTGTGGCCATATTCTGGTGCCGCTGCTGTTGCTGTTGCTGTTGCCACTGCTGCTTCAGCTGCCACCAAAGCCAAAAGCACCCTCCCATCAGTGGTGCCATCAGTATCAGTCACAAATTAAACAATGGGGAGAAGCTGTTTAAAGTGGTGAAGACAAAGTGGGTGCAAAAGGGGGGTGCATGTGTTGAAGGGAGGAAAAAAGGGTTGTGGAAGAAATAAGAAGGTAGAAGTGAGGTAGCTAAGGACACGAAGGAGTGGCTAGTTGGTTCTGTGGCACTGCGATTGTCTGAGGAAACATAATGTGGGATAGTAAATGAATGGTTGGTGTGCTTTATTGTGTAGTACGGTTTTGTTTTGGGCATAGCATTGGGGGGTACTTCTCTTGTTCTGCTTTGTGTGTGTGTGTGTTAACCTCTTCTCTCTCTCTCTCTCTCTCTCTCAAAGCTCAATCCCTTTTTTCTTTCTCTACTGGTTGCCCCAGAAGCCCAGATTAGCTAGATTTGCGCAAGCAACCTCTGTCCTCTTTTTCCCTTCCTCGCCTAACCTTCGTCAATCATCATAATTCCAACAATGTCCCTTCTTCAAAAGTTGCCCTTCCATTCCCCTTTCTTTTTCTATATGTTGCCTTGTTTCGTAATGGTACACCTCAAAATACACTGGGAAAAATATGGAGACTTAGGCGATATCTTTTATATCTGTAATATTATTTATTTTATTTTACTACTTGAATTTTTTATATATTTAATTTTAATATTTATCATCATCCCATGATTAGTTATGTGATATTATAATATTTTATTATTTTATTACATAATCACTTAATCAATGATATGATATTTTTTTAAGTATATTATGTAATCACTTAATGAATCGTACGCATAATAAATAATAAAATCAAACATATAAAATTATCTGTTAATATAATAAAAAGTAAAATTTAGATAATAAAATAAAAACATGTTATATAATAAGTATAAAAACATATTTAAGTATAAAATTATAATTTAATTTTCATTTACAAATAACATATTTAATAAAACCACGTTGAAATATACTTAAATATGCTTTGAATAAAGAGAATATTGATTGAAAGATTAATTTTTTTATTAATTTATTATACTTTTAGGATAACTTATTAATTATTAGTTTTTATAAGTTTAGGATTTTAATTATTATATATTACTCAAATGATTTTAGAATATAAAAAATAAAAAGGGAATTTGATTCAATAAAAGTGTACAAAATGAAATATTAATAGAACTAATGTAATAGAACCATAAGAGCAGTAGTAAATATCATAACATGATTTAAAAGAAAATAAAACAATAATAATTATTATTATATTCTGTCTAAATTTTAGTGTGATGTTGTAATAATTTAATTAATTGGGTTCAGTCTAATGTTAGAGGATTATGATAAATATGCGACGCCTTAAATTTGATTCTTATTATCGTTATTGTAAAAAAAAAAAAAAAAAAACTAGTTTATCAGTGTAAAAAATAGCAAAATAACAAAATGGATTCTCTCTTTTCCTCCACCCTCTCCAGCACAAAAGAGAGGTGTATTTTTTTAAGAGAAAAAGAGAGGTGTATTAAAGCACAAAAAATGGGTTAATAATAGAGAGAGATAGAGGGAATGGAGAAATGAGTGGTGGAAAGGATCCAAATTAGTAAAATAGCTACACACACAATATCTTGATTTTAATGATATTTGACCTGTACTATTAATTTAACTATAATCACTTAACTGATCCGAAGTTACGAAGTTGATCGAACTCATAATTGAAGAGTCAATCAATTTCAAAGCCAATATAGATTACTCCTGATTTTTCCTGTTCATGATAGCAAATAGAATAATCAACCTTCATTATTTTGCATGAAATACCAAAACAATAAATAGACGAATGCACTTTGTGGATGGTTATTGCTTTTTACATAAATATTAATTAAAATTGAAAAATATAAAACATGTCCTTACTTCTAACACAAGAGGAATTATAAGTGGATCAATTTTTTTTTTATAATAAATTTCAATTAAGATATTTTTTTTTAAAAGAGAATATAATGTTAAAGAGAGTGTTGTTAATATCCTTCTCTAACATAAGAAACTATTTGTGCAACATACCCCATATTTCCTAAGCACTTTATTAAACGGAGATTAAGGAGGTCAATGTTGCTTAAGCACTTCATCATCCCAAGAAAATAGAAATCCCCAAACGAATGAATTTAACCTCGGCTTAGGTGCTTGTTTAGTCAGTTTTGGAAAACGAACCTTGGAAAGAAACCTAAGCATTATGGGGAAAAAAACAGTGAGTACACCCAACTTTTCCTGCTCCCGGAAAATCATCTCGTTTATTAACAATAAATAGGTCTTGAAAACATATATTGTAATTTAATTAGAAGTGAAAAATTCTTAGATCAACCTCTAATTTAATAAGAGTGCTTACTGCTTAGGCAACATTGCCCTCCTTAATCTCCGTTTAATAAATGGAGCTGATATGGGTACTTTTACACTCTGGCCATTGGTCAAGGTCAACATTACTACAATCCCTCGTTGTTGAGGGCCCATAAAAGAATTTGAAGCCCAATACTTCGGTCTTTCGATCCTAATAAAAGGGTATAAGTAAAAGGTACCTAGATTTTACGTTTCCATACCACATGTATGTGGGACGAATTTCTCTTTTTGTGTTATTGCAGTTTTCTTGCATAGGTGGCAAATGTATCTAAGCCAAACATATGAGTCACTGATTCTCAAAATAATTATATTTGTAGTTGTTAATTACTGATTTACTGTAGTTTTCTGGCATGGGTGGGAAATGTATCTAAGCCAACCATATAAGTCACCAATTCTCAAAGTTATATCTATCAATACTAACTAGCACCAATAATCTTACATATTTAAATATTTTATAATGCTCACCAGCTTAGTATATATATATATATATATATATATATATTTCCTTTTTGTTCATCAACATCAAGGATTTACAATCTACTATATGTTACAAATTTATGCGTACTGCTGATAAAAAAAAAAATTTATGCGTACATAATCAATTATAATCATAAAAAGTAGGCTTGTTATTGTGTTATAGTTTTAGAATTTAGAAATACTAAAGTGAACCAGGGGTTCAACAAGGGTTAATTTGTGCACACTTTTTTCTTTTGGAACAGAAGTTAGTGTATTCTTTTCCCTAGGGATGACAAGATAGCAAGATGATTAGCTACAAAAATGACGAAAATTTGCCATGTTTTGTGTAAAGAGGAAGAGAGTACATAATTGAACATGCACTTAGAGGTACATGAGGCTTTGCATGCTGAGCACAAAGCTTTGGTTTGAGACCAGCAAGAGACAGAATGTTTGAGGAAAAGTCAGATATAGCTAGAAAAATAAAATGGCCTTTTCTAAGGGTGGAGAAAATATGAGAGAGAGAGAGAGAGAGAGAGAGAGAGAGAGAGAGAGAGGTACCTGAAGAGAAAGTAGGGTAGCTCTTAAACCAAGATAAGGCTGAATACAGGAATCTGATCAAACTGTTCTGTCTTGAAGAGTTTTAACTAAAAAAAAAAAAACTTAAAAAAAAAGGAGAAAGAAAAGTAAGAAAACACTTGTGTAATATTAAAGCAACATAATACTCTTGTTTATTTATTAATAAAGCATATAAGAAAGTTGGAGGGAACCGGGGTTGACAGTGTGCGGTTTGGTGTTCTAAATTTACCAAAAGAAGTTCTAAAATGGGGAAGGCCCAACAAGCTAAAATATAGGAAATGTTTCAGTTCTGGTCAAAAGAAGAAAAGGGAGGGCTGAGATATCCAATCACTTTCCACCCTAGAGTGGCCTTCATGTCCGAATTATGGTATATGAATGATGAATTATAATATAGTTTTCTTTTTTTTGCAATTCTAACATGCATGCACCATATATATTAGGTGCATCTATATGTATATAGCTTATTTGTGTTATCCTTGAATCTGAACAACAGGATATGCACCTCACTCAAAAGGTGCATTAATTCTAGAATGGAATCCCTCTTCTTTGTTTCTCTTTAATCCAAGGAGATCGATATTGGTGGGAGTAGCAATTGATCAATTGGCCATCAAAGTGAAAACAACAATTATCTAGGCCAAGAAGCCCATTAAAATAACACCAGTGATATCCGATGTATTCTTGTAC